>CATIWO010704054.1:0-23429 GCA_949673435.1 Macaranga tanarius | reverse complement strand
ATGTTCTTACTTGTAAATTAATAAAGCTAGAAAAAACACAAGTCTATTAGATTTTGTGCTCATCCAAATATATTACCATACATCAATGATTATATATTTTTCTAGACACCAAAAGAATTGTGTTGAGTTAGAGTTAGCTTTACATCCCCTATCTTAGCTTGAGAATTCAACTTAAATAAACTTAAATAAAAATATTGATTAGTTTTCTTTTTTGCTTTCTTCATTGTTTTGTTACTTGTTGACAAAAATACATAGCATATTGCATTGCCACAAAATAATATGTTGAATGATTATAGATAATTTGGTCCTCCACTATATGCTTAATGCTTAATTAAAAAGGGGGGCTCCACAATAATTTGATAATAAAATTAAATAATATTTGGACACAATATTTCATTTATATATACTTCTTTTTTTGTTATAGCAATCTTATCTTATCCATTTCGACTAGCAAGACTTTTTCTCAGACATTGATTTACTTCCATTTTAAGGATGTTTAGCAAATGGGAAGCAAGACACTAAACAAGCTAATTTCAAGTTTATGCAACGTGTAACCAAAATCAATGAAACATTTGAGTCTTACATAAGTTGTTCCACTAAAGCCATGATTAATTATCTTCTCTTTCTATTGTGTATTTATCTGTCCATTTAAAAATCAATCTTTAGTATAGTTATCTAAGAAATCTTTTCTTTTACATGCTTTAGCATCTCCATCCACTTGTATGAATTTAAAGAATACAAGTGTAAATTGTAAAGTATAAACCATCATTGATTATACACGATGCATGTTATTGAGTATTTGGTGTGGTGCATGTGGAAAGTTTATATAGATATTAAGCTATGTGTGTTGCTAGTTGATTAGGTTTAACAAAGAATACAGCGCACACAATTATTTGGTTGCTTAAAATTCTCCATCTTGTGCATCACCATGGAAGTCCATGAATCAAGCTCTTATGTTTTGTGGGCAGCCCATTAATCAAGCTCCCTATGCAGTGTGAGCAGACCCAAGAGACCTTGAAAGCTATATAAAACTAGGGCTTAAGCTAAATATGCCAACTCATCCTGAAGTGTCTCAACTGTCAAGATATGGATTATAGAGACTTGATCAATCACTAGAAGTGGATAAGCAATGAGTTGTCTTCTTGATACTGATACCAAAAGGGAAAAAAAATATTCACTCTCTTTATCCTTATCTATCATGAAACTACCATACATTTTGTTTGCTAAAAAAGGTGACTAAATGTCCATTCATTTTAGAACCATGTGGAGAAGCTTGCAAGTTGCAACAAGCAAAAAGGTTGATAGTGCACTTATTAGATCACATACACAATAGGGAGTTTGTGGGCTAAAATTGGCATATTGGCAATCATCAATTGGGTTTAATGTGGGCTGTAAAAAGCTTTGGCATATTGGCAATCATCAATTGGTTTTAATGTGGGCTATAAAAAGCTTTTAGGTCCCAGAAATGTAAAATGGACAAAAACAAGAATTTCGCCCACCGTGGGGCTCGAACCCACGACCACAAGGTTAAGAGCCTTGCGCTCTACCAACTGAGCTAGACGGGCAGTTGTTGAAACAAAAATTTCAAAATTATAATTCTTTCAATACTTACTTATTTAGAAATGTCCAAAAAATTTTTAATGAGATAAAAATTAATTTTTAATTCGAATCTTTCATGCCTTTGAAAAAAAATGATTATTAAGTTATTATCTCACCATTTAATTTAAGTTTTTTTAACCCTTCATGTATTTGCCTAAATGTTGACTAATCATAACTAGATTTCATTTTATTTTTTACTAATTGGCTCATCAAGTCATGTTTTACATTTGTAAGTGATATTTTTTTTAATATAAAAATCAAATTAAAAGTTAGAAATTTGAAGAAAAAAAAAATCACATATGCAAGTGATATTGTTTTGCTTAAAATACCAAAAATTTATTATTTATAAAAATCAGACTAAAAATATAAATTTGAAGAAAAACAAAATAAAAATACGAAGGTCTACTCTTATTATTCCAAATGCAATCTTTATCCCAAGCCAAGTCATTGCTCTCTATTTCTTAAAAAAATCTTATTAGTTTTCACTAATCATGTTTCAAACTCCAACTAGATGTAAAAGAGTAGAATCGAGCTAAATTATATTACTTATTTGTTCATAAGCTGTTTACGAACTTAAATAAATATAAATGAGCTTAAAATAATTTTAAAAAATACAAACTACACATTAAACTTATTTATTAAAAAAATAAAAATACATTATTTACTAAATAAACTATAACATATTTAATAAATTATAATTTTATTTTAATAATTTTTTTTATATATATTTTATATTTTATTTATTAAATTAATTTTAATATAAATAAATTTTTATTGAATCACAACTCCGTTTTGTTACTACGACGGCCGCAATTTCTTCTCATAGGCGACGAAATTCTAAAAAAAATTCTAAAGCAATCAGTCAAATCAATTCTCACTCAGACGACGGCCGCAATTTTTTCCTCTTCTAAAACAATCAAATCCCACCGTACATTCCCTCCCCAACAACGTCCCAAATCCCGCCACGTCATCATCTCCCTCATTTTTGCCCTTTCCAAAAAAAAATCCCTAATAATCTTCACCTTCTCCTCGTCAAAATTCCATTCACAGTCTTCGTTTCTTCAACCCGATCCCCAAAAAAAACCCTAATTCATTATCATCACCGTCGTCTTCTTCAAATTACTATTGCATTTCGCCTTCGCTGCTCTCGCATTCAATTTCTTTTTACGGCGCCGTTTTATTCTCTCTCCCTTTCTTGAATTCTACGCTTTTCGCCGTTGCAATTCAGGGTTTCGTGTTTTGAAAAATTCTTGCTTTTATCGATCCATTTGATGACAAATTTTTGTGTGATGAGAGTAATAGTAACAATAATCAAAGAATGAAAGATGCCGGTACTGCGTAGCGGAGCGCGCAGAGGCCGGGGAGCAATAGCAGCAGCAGCAGAAAGAGGAGTAGAACAAGAACTAGAAGAGCAAGGGATTGCAACAAGAACAAGAAGAAGACGCGCAGCAGCAGCAGCCGCCGCCGCCGCCGCTGCTGCGCCGCCTAAAAGTAATAGTGAAGATAAGAAGGTGGAGGAGGAGGAGCAGCAGCAGGTAGTTGATGAAAACGTAGAAGGTGTTGCTGAAAAAAGGGATTTAGAAAAGGAGGAGGAG
This sequence comes from Macaranga tanarius, assembly GCA_949673435.1. NCBI lineage: Eukaryota > Viridiplantae > Streptophyta > Magnoliopsida > Malpighiales > Euphorbiaceae > Macaranga > Macaranga tanarius. The sequence goes on along the minus strand of CATIWO010704054.1, from coordinate 20,235 downwards.
GTAAAGAAGGAAGAAGTAGGAGAGAAAGAGATGGATAATGATAATGATAATGATAACGATAGCTATGGAGGAGAGAGTAAAGATGGTAATAGAGCCAATGCTGCTGAAGATGAGGGCAGCACTGATCCTCTTCCAGAGAAGGTTTTCTTTTTTTTGAAAGTTTTAATTTTTGCCTTAATTTTTATCTGCATCGGTACATTTTAGTTTTAATGTGGGTTTTGTGTGGCTTTATGTGTTTTCTACTTGTTGGTTTTGCATCTTTCTGGTGATTCTTTATAATCTTCTTAAAAATAATTTGACTTTAGGTTTTCCCTTTGAATATTCATTTTCTGGACTTTTGTTGCATAAATTAGGATTTTTTCGTGGTGAATCTAAAGAATTAATTCATTCGTAATGTTTATGAATGCCCATTGATTTTCTTGTTAATTTTATTGAAGTTTTGGTTGTATCTGTGATGAATTGTTGTTTTGATCAATAACAGTATATATGAGTAAAAAGTGGCAAAGAAAGTTCGTAAATGTCTTACTATGGTCTCGAATATGTGCCTTATTAGTGCTCGTGTTTAATTGTTTTAGCCTTTTAAGGTGCATGGCCTCCAAAAAAATGGGGGAAAGCATTGTGAATCATCCCTATTCTCTGAAATAAAATGCAAAAAGACTAGTGCCAAGAACTTGTGTACAACTTGCTAGTTTAAGTAGTTTATGTTTTGGGAATAAACAATTAACAACTGCACTAGTTCTCTTGATCATTTGTTGAAAATTCCATATGTAAATTTTGGTGGCTAATGTGCGTCTGGTAATAAATCACATAAGTAATAAGATATGTGTATAGAAGTAGCCATCAATTATTAGCCATCATGAAACAAAAGAAATGAAGAAAAATATAAGTTAAAAGTTAAGAATAATGTGTTTTGATGTTTCCGTTTCCACCTGTAGTTTATTAATTTGTATTTTTCTTGGATGAACATACTGGACACCCCCAATTTGGTTTATTGTGCGTGTGCAGCTTATGTTTTTCCCACCTTTTCTTACATGATTTTGTCCCCTTCTTCTCCACTGCCTACTTGTAGCTTTCCCCTTGATAGGTTATCCTCTGCATTTATTTTTGTATTTTCCTTTGTACAAGCACTGCATTATCAGTATCCGTTGTTCCTTGCTAATAAATTTCAATCACTTGGTTATCAGGTCCAAGTTGGTGGTTCCCCAGTGTATAAATTAGAGAAAAAGTTAGGGAAGGGTGGCTTTGGTCAAGTGTATGTTGGTCGACGTGTTTCTTCTTCTAATACAAATGATAGAACTGGCTCTGGAGCAGTAGAGGTATTGCAACTACTAGTAGCTGCTTGGATTGTTGAGTTGATTTTGCTCATTAATTTTCTACCGTGCATATATTGATTGGCTATGATCTTTGCATTTTAGGTGGCCTTAAAATTTGAGCATAGAAGTAGTAAAGGATGTAATTATGGACCGCCATATGAGTGGCAGGTTTACAGGTGATTGTCATGCTTTTCCATTACTTTTACATAATGGTAACATTTCCAAAATCAATTTTAATGCTTATCATTTGTGCAGTTTTCTTGGGGGCAGCCATGGTATACCACGAGTACATTACAAGGGTCGGCAAGGTGACTATTATGTCATGGTATGCAATCCTTGGTTTTATTTATGGCTCATCTGGAACTTACTCTTAATAATCTAGCATTCCCTATAATAGTTTTTATGGAAATCTTTTATGCCTTAGGTTATGGATATGCTGGGCCCAAGCCTGTGGGATGTCTGGAATAGTAGATCTCAGTCGTGAGTTCAATTTCTTTTCTCATCCTGCTATATATTGTTCTATCCTTTTGTGCATCTCAGGTCCTTATGTTGAGGCATTGTTATAAATTACAGAATGTCTGTTGAAATGGTTGTCTGTATTGCTATTGAAGCAATATCAATATTGGAGAGGATGCACAACAGAGGGTAAGCTTTTCTTTTCTCTTTTTTTCCCCCCTGTTATTACATGTCCATTTCTTAGTGTAGTTTTGTAAAGATGGATTGGGTTGGTTTGCTTTGCAAGTGGATTGGTGAGATGAGCATCTTTAGCTATTTGCTATGTGAAACTCAGTTGATATGATATTTTATTGTCTTTTTTAAATTATAAAGTAACTATATCTCACACCGCACAAAAATTTTTGCAGTTATGTCCATGGAGATGTGAAGCCAGAGAATTTCCTACTTGGATCTCCAGGAACTCCTGATGAGAAAAAGTTGTTTCTTGTTGATCTTGGATTAGGTAATTAGTATTTCAGCTATGTTCCATTTCTTCTTAAGTTTTAGACGTACGGATGTGCACTCTACTGTAATCACCTCTCACCTGCTAATTGAAATCCTTTTGGGAATCAGCTACAAGATGGCGAGATGCTTCAACTGGTCTGCATGTTGACTATGACCAAAGACCTGATGTTTTCAGGTACTACTTCTTTTGACTATATTATTTCTAATTTTGAAATATTCTTTATATTAGTGTGGTGCCATCATTATATTCTTTGTTTAGATTCATTGCTCTTTTAGTGATGATTATTTTACTGAAACAGAGGAACAGTACGTTATGCTAGTGTGCATGCCCATTTAGGGAGAACAGCCAGTAGGAGAGATGATCTGGAGTCTCTTGCCTACACCCTAATTTTTCTTCTAAAGGGTCGTTTACCTTGGCAGGGGTACCAGGTTAGTCCTCTTTTGCAATTTTTTTTTTTCTGGTCAGTTCCACAGAGTTACATGTATACACTTGTATGCATGTGCAATTTTTATTTTTTAGTTTATTTTTTTAACGTAATGGTGTTTATAGGGAGAGAATAAAGGGTTTCTTGTTTGTAAGAAAAAGATGGCAACATCCCCAGAGGCCCTCTGTTGCTTTTGTCCTCAGCCTTTCAGACGGTTTGTTGAATATGTGGTGAACTTAAAGTTCGATGAAGAACCTAATTATTCTAAATCTGTATCCCTTATTGATGGGATTCTTAGCCCAAGTGCAGATGTCAGGCCACTTAACACAGAGGGTGCTCAAAATGTACGTGAGATTGTTCCTTTTTTCTGTGGTTCAAATTGATATGAGTTGGAGTTTGTTTGTTGATCCGTTGAGTTTATGTCTTCTGAAGCTTATTGGTCATAAGAGAGGCCGATTGACTATGGAGGAAGAGGAAGATGAACAACCAAAGAAGAAGGTTCGTATGGGCATGCCAGCAACACAATGGATTAGTGTGTACAATGCTCGTCGACCTATGAAGCAAAGGTATAGACCATATCCATTCAGGCATTTCTAGCGCTGCCTTGTTGATACAATCAGGCATTTTTTGTTTGCCTTAGCACTGTGATTGATCTCTCTACTTTTATGAAAATAATAACTGTACTGTCCTGTTCCTTTTTCTCTCAACCTAATCTCTTTGTTGGGTCATAATACTTATAGTACTATTGAAAGTTAAAAATTTGTGTTGTGTGCTTGGCAGGTATCACTATAACGTAGCTGATGCAAGGCTTGCCCAACACATTGAAAAAGGAAATGAGGATGGCTTGTATATTAGCTGTGTGGCTTCATCTCAAAATCTCTGGGCCCTGATTATGGATGCTGGTACTGGTTACACTGCACAAGTCTATGAACTATCACCCTTTTTTCTTCACAAGGTACATTTTTAAATCTTCGATCTGCTGAAAGCAGTTGTCTGCTATGATCACTCTGAAATTGTTATCTACTGGCTCTTACTGTTGTGTATAACTTCTAAATGAGAAGCATAAACATGTAACTGGATTTTGTTTGGCTTTTCTGAAGGAATGGATAATGGAGCAGTGGGAGAAGAATTATTATATCAGTGCAGTAGCTGGAGCTGCTAATGGAGGTTCATTAGTTGTAATGTCTAAGGGTTAGTCTAAAATCTTTTTTTTTTTTTTTTTTTTTTCTTTTTGAGAAAGGTACTTGGTTTTGTTTGACTGACTTCTGTGTGTTTTGTGTACAGGTACTCTATATATGCAACAGTCATATAAGGTTAGCGATTCATTTCCTTTTAAATGGATTAACAAAAAATGGAAAGAGGGTTTCCATGTTACTGCAATGGCCACATCAGGGAGTAGATGGGGAGTTGTTATGTCTCGTGGTGCAGGGTTCGCACGCCAGGTCATCCTTTGCTAATATATTTCTTGTGTTTTCTTAGGTAGAGAAGTCATGGACAACTGACGAGTTTTGTGGCATAATTTCAGGTTATTGAACTTGATTTCCTTTATCCAAGTGAAGGCATTCACCGTCGCTGGGATAATGGTTATCGTATCACAGCAACTGCAGCCACCTCAGATCAGGCTGCTCTTGTTCTTAGCGTTCCAAGGAGGAAACTAACAGATGAAACACAGGAGACACTTCGAACTTCTGCTTTTCCTAGTACCCATGTCAAGGTGGGAATATCTAATACCTAAACTAGCATCTGTTTTGATTTTTTTTTACTGTACTTGTGTCTTATGATTTAGATGGTCCTTGCAGGAGAAATGGGCCAAAAATCTATATATTGCATCAATTTGCTATGGTCGAACAGTCTCATGAGCGACCTCTCTTTCACTGTGGGATCATCTAGCCGAGAAGGGAAGCCTCGGTTTCCTGAAGTGGCATTATCTAGGTTAGAGAAATTTTGATGAGTAAATAGGTTTTTTCCAATTGTAGTCAGTGTAGAAGCTATAAGATGTGCCTGTCATTTTCTGTGAAATGTCTCCTTCCGTTGTCTGACCAGCCAAACCCCAAGGGATGATGGGCATCTCTGTTCAACGTTTGTACAGCCTTGAATAATTACTTTTTTAAGTAAGACATCATGCAGAAATCATAGTGTGATTGGTGGCGATGATTCCATTTTGTAAATTCTGATGACAACCATCCGACTGATGGTTACCCTGGCCCCTACAGCCAACTTTATTTTTCTTGTATATGATGATGTCAGATTGTAGCATAATTATTTCCCAAATTACCATTTCAATTGATTAAGGGTTCAGTTGTCCAAATTACCATTTCAATTGATTAAAGGGTCAGTAATATTTGTAAATGCTGATTTTTGGAGATTCCATTTTGATTCATTGCATGCTCTATCAATCTCTGGCAATGGAGGCATTGGTATCGTCATAATTAGAATGGAAATTGATGTCCAAAATCCAAAAATCCTAATCAAAGTTTATTTCAGACATACTATAATTTGACACCAATATTAAAAATTTATGTAAAGAACCGAGTGTTGAAAGAGAAAAAACACAATGATATCCTTCTTTTTTTAGTTAGACTACGAGGTGTCCTAGATTGGCTCACTGGGAGGCGCCTTTAAGCCCGTATCACATTCAGGCTAAAATCATTCAATATCCTTCTTTGATACAGAAAGTTTGTGTCCTTTGCTGGTAATTCAAATGGTTGTTTTCTGAACTTTGCGAAAAATAAATCTCATGTCAGCAAAACTTCAAAACACTAAAATCATTCAAGTATGAGAACATAAAAGATAAGGAAAGGTCTCCTTTGTGAACCAAAGGAAAAAAAATAGAAGCCTGTTCCAACAATTGCTCACCATCCCTAATTCCAGCTTTTTCTTTGTACTTCAATTTTAAATGAGCAACAATAGGAGAGCACGATTTAAACTCGAGACATTATCTCGACGTTTCTACAGGATTGTCCCCCTTGAAGACATATTTATGCTCTTCTGGGATGTGCAACAGTTCAAGAGATCTATTGTGTTGGTCTGCAACACAACCTCACCAATTGAGCAGCTTCCTGTTATTGTACATAATAGCATAATCAGTCCACATTTCTGTTTTCTCAAGTGGGCAAGATATCTCCCTGTATTTTTAAGATTGCCAGGCTAAAAAAGATGTTGATTTTTTTAGCAGAGCCAACAAATACAGTGGTTGAGAGCTTGCATATATTATATTTACCTCAGTGCTGTCGTGGTCATAGCGAACCACAAAGATGCATTTGCAGTTTGTTTCGTCATGCTGTCGCCTTTGGATTCCCACCACATGCGCATCACAGTAGACTGCTTGCTCTTGGCGTTCCTGTAAACCAGACATAAGCACCGAAGGTCAAGGCTAATAAAAAAAAGAAAAAAGAAGAAAACGAAACTTCTTCAGAATCAAGGAAGCACACAACTCTTTTCAAATCTAATACTTGCTCGTACAATTACCTCATTCTGCTTTCAGGTTAACACACTGTTAAGGATGACTATCAATAAATAGGCGATTCACTAGAAAATTATGAAAGGACCAGAGTAAAACTGGCCTAACCCAACAATGCATCCGTACATCTACAAAAATACTTGAAATGGACCATTTGTATGTGTCAGCCTCTGCTAGAAGCAGTCTGATTCTATCATTCTTTGTGCTACCCAAAGCAAGAATTAAATGATACAATCCATAGCTGAAAATATGAACTGTCCGGAGCATAGATTCTATCAAGTGTTAACCATACTTTAATTCTGATAAACTCTTAGGTCAATGATTACTTCCTAGTTACCTAATAGGAGTTTTATCTTGAAAGAGATAATAAAAATGGAAATCTACCCTAAAGCATAGTACAAGATCTCCAACTTTCACTCGGTGACATTCTGAAGGTTCTAAAGGAATAGATCGTTCTCGCACTGCCCTTTTCACATTCACCCACTCGTCATCTGTATTACGAAACCCAGAAAATCTTACACGCACTTCCTGCATTGCAAAAACAGAACCAAAACCTCCATCAGTTTGGACACGAAGTGATGCCTACACAAGGAATAAAAAATTTTGAACATAAAAGAAATATAACTCGCAGAACCCTTGTGAGCCGAATCACATGAAATTCACCTAGTATTTAGAAAACGTGGTATGACTGAAGAAATATGTCAGTATTACAGAATACTCTTACAAGTTCACCAGTATAAAGAACTCTGTAGTTGAGGAAAGCAGCAACATCATACCTGGAAGGAAGATTTTGTTACAAATTGTGGTTTAATATGGAAATATAAGCATGATAAAATGCAAGAGTCAACTTTTGGCAACTATAGTTTTTTCATATCTCAGCCCCTTAGTTGCATATGCTTGCTACACTTTTGTTTATTCACTTATTCGTTTTATTGGAAAATGATGCAATATATTGGAGTAAACTTCTACATCTCTGAACAGAAATAAAAGGCAAAGTCTGAAGAAATGGGAAGTTAACAAATTTGGTTATGCTCATAATGATTTGTCCAAAAATAATTCTACCTTTGAAGGAAAAAAGGAAATGAATTGCTCTTTTTGTTTCCTTCCTCTTTCCCCAGAAAGTAAATAAAAAAGTTGGGGGAAAATTTTGGATTTTGGGGATCCAGCTTTGCCACCCAAATCCAATTATTTAACATGGAGCAATTTAGATATTCATGCTTCATATGAAACCATAGAGAGTTAAATAGTTAAGGAAGAACGGCACCATATTGTGCATGACATCAAATACGACAATCCAACCCTTGAGAAAACAATCTAAAGGAATTTAACAAATATTATGCAGCTTTAATATAAATGCAGATTGGAAATCAAGATATGAAAGTTTTACATTCTTTATTAGCAGATATGTTCTCACCAGGCATAGTCTCTTGATGATCGAGCTTCAAATATCAACTCCGAAAGATCAGCTGCATTTTTACCTGTAAAGTGTTGATGATAACAGCATTTATAAACAGACAGAAATTTCCAATTTCACAACTATCCTAAGACACTTCTATTGATGATGCAGGTGAAATCATAGTGGGAGAATTATAACTGAAAATTTGTGGCAGGACATGAGCACAACATCGGTAGTGATAAAACCTCATCAACATTTGACACATGTTGCAATATGCATAACCACCATAGATGCTTACATGGCCAGCGAAAAGAAGTAAAACAGTGATATTGATCCATGTTCTGAAAACAAAAAGGCAAAACCTACTAGTTCACCAAAAAGCAGAATAGACAAAAGTAGATATCCAGAAAAAGAACATGGAAAATAAATTGTTGAAAATGAGAGGCAGAATACTTAAAAGTTATCTAACAGAAGAAAAGCATAATACAGCTGGTGAATTGAAAATGTCAAACATAATATATCTAAAACATCTTAATTATTGTTCTCTTATTATGCCAGTCAAAAGAAAAACCTTTAGATTTTTGAGAACTTTCAGGTGCATCGCTTGGCATACTAGTATTTGAAAGATCAACAAATAATTTCAGAGCCACGGGTGAAGGAGCTACTCTAGGTTGGGATTCCTTCTGTCTATCCTCAAACCAACTTTGCACCTAGAACACAAGAAGACCGACCGAGATATAAGTAACTAAGAGCTCAACTAACAAAACAAATATTGCTAATAAGGGAAAATAAAAAGAGAAACCTGTCTCCATGTTATTGCTGGCTTTCCAGCACGATTCGCTGCAAAACTGAAACATATAAAGCATAATCTTAATTAAGAAAAATATATAAACACTTTAATTTGGAGACAATAGTAAATCCAACTAAAATGAACCTCACCTAAAACTGGTTGCAAGCCTCTCGCAGAACTCTTGATCTAGTGTTTCTTCTCCTAACTCCTTGTAAATATTTTCCATTTCCACCATCTTCCAACAAATGCATTGTAGCAAGTTAGACAATAATTTAAAAAACAAGGAATAGACTAAGTTCAAATAATAATAAAAACAAATCATCATACAAAATACAGTTTTACTTAGAACAACTTCTTGACTAACATAAAAGCTATCCATTGTATCCTCAGGTTACACAAACAAAAAACAGCAGTCCCAATGAAATAGTTTTAGTGAAAAAAACCATTAATCATCTAATTAACATGATATCAAAGAGCAGCCCATTAAAGAAAACAATGATATTAACTATTTGAGACACAGAGACAACATAAAAACACCGAATTTAAGGAAAAAGCTTGGAGCTTTTTCTAAGGGCAGTACTAGTTTTCAGATTCTGAGGTAGAAATGATGGACCCAGATAAAATAAATCAATACCCAATTCGAAAAAACACTGAAAAAAGAGAAGGGTCGAGTTCTATAGTACCTCAGCAAGTGTGAATTCAGGGGGAGAATCCATAGCTAGTGATGCTTTGATCAGACACTGGAGAAAGGAGAGTGCTTTTTTTTTTTTTATGCCTGGCGATTTTTGATAGGGCTTTTTATGTTTGTAATTAATTATATACCGTACAAGGCTCTGTCTATTTGTGAAAAATATTATTCTTTAAAATATTTTTTCATATTTTTTAATATTCGGTGATCAAAATAAAATAAGTTAAAGGAAAATAAGTTATTAGTTAAAGAAAAATAACTTAAAAATATAGGAAAACAACTTCCCATTCTAAGAATGAGAAGTTATTTTCCAAAACTTGAATGTATATCAAATATAAAGAGAAAAAAAAAAAAATAATGTTACCATTTCTATGTAATATTGTATAATTTAGGAAAAAATCTATTATAAACTAAATACCAAAAATACTTTTCAATTATTTTTCTATTATTGTAGTCAAACATAATAAAATATTATATTTTTCTGAAAAATATTTTTTATGGAAAATATTTTTCAAGAAACAGAATATTTTATGCAAACAAACGGAGTTTAAAATAAGAAATATTATATAATATTATGAAATATTTTTTTTGTTATTGTCATTATAAAATAAAAATTAGTATAAAATAATGTATATTTTATTTTAATATTTATTCAAGTGTATTTTGATATATGTTAATCATTTATGGTGGATGGAAAATTATTATTATTATTATTTTTGAATATGGTGAATATATCATTAATTGCAAATGAAGCTAAGCAAGACATAACCTTACACAACCCTAAAGAGGTTCCAACCTAAGCTTCCAAGGAAGCACCTACACTCCACTAAAATAATTAAAAACTATTACCTGCTCGGGGATCCTACTTCTAAGGACCACTTTTAGTCGACTTATCGTTTCATTCTCAATTGATGAGGGAGGACCAAACCAGACTAATGAGGGTACATGATTTTAAAATGAAAAAAACTAAACTAAAGAAAATAAAAAAACCAGCAAGGCAAATAGTCCTTTCCACTGTTCCGAAATTTGTGCAGCCTTGGCTTGCTTCCATGGCTGCCTCAAGAAAAGAAAATATTCATGGCCAGATGTGCGTATGATACCCAGCGGAAAACATCCACGGCTGCTATATGATGAAGAACAAAAATCCATAGATGCCAGTGAAGAGCCAGACTTGATTTGCTTTTAAAGAACTGTCTAAGGAGATTTGCAGCCTCTTGGCTATGAGCCAGATCTTCAAGCTGAGCAAAGCTGCAACAACAAAAAACAAAACCACAAATAGAAAATATAGATCTATAACTAGTATCCTAAGAGATAATGAAACTCTATGTTGAGTAAAAACTCAAGATAGATTATTGATATATAGAAACACTAGCAAGAAAAAAGCATTTTGGTGGTTTTTTGGCAAAAAATGGTAAAAAAACTACCAAAACCAGAAGCTAAAGATGAAGATGAAGGAACAGAAGAAATATGGAGCTATCAGAGCTGTTAAAATGTCAGAGCTGTGGAAAACTGATGGAAAATTATTCAATATTTAAAATATGAATTCATTACATTTATAGAAATCTAAATTTAAAAAATGATTTCAAAATTAATGTATTTAAAAGCACTATATGTAGTGTAAGTGTAAAGTCAAATAAATTATTGCATATAAAAAAATTATAATTTTAAAGAAAAAGTTGAAATATTTAGGCTCCGTTTGTTTGCAAAAAATATTATTCTTGAAAATATTTTTCCTTATTTTCTAATGTTTGATTTACCAAAAAAATTAAGTCAAAGGAAAATAAGTTACTAGTCAAAGGAAAATAAGTTACTAGTCAGAGGAAAATAAGTTACTAGTCAAAGGAAAATAACTTCCCATTCTAAAAACGGGAAGTTATTTTTCAAAACGTGCATACCTATCAAATATAGAAAGAGAAAAAAATTAAATATAATATTACCATTTCTATTTAATATTGTATAATTTAGAAAAAAAATTTATTACAAACTAAATACCAAAAATATTTCTTAACTATTTTTCTAGTGTTGTAGGCAAACATCAAAAAATATTATATTTTTCTAAAAAATATTTTTTTTGAAAAATATTTTTCAGAAACAAAATATTTTCCTTAAAATAAAGGGAGCCTTAGTTTTTGCAACAAGAGATCAACAATAAATAAAAATTTATACTTAAAAATAGTTTTTCAATTAGTTTTTGTGCAGTAGTGAAGATTAAGTTTGTTTCACTTGTTTATTTATTTTATTTAAAATTATTTCTAATATCGACTTTCAATTTATAAATTAAGATTCATTTATCACAAAATGTAATGTTAATCATTTATTATAATTATTATATATAATAATAAAATTATTAAAATTAATTTGATTATATAGCCTACTGTTTCTAAGTTTAAAAAGAGATAGAACTCGTAAAATGAAGAAACAGTTGTTATAAATTCTATAAATGACCTACCATAATCTTAGAAAAATTTGAATATAAATATTATATCGACCATAAAGTTTAAAATTAGCAATGGATTCCATAATTAAATAAATAACTTTTTGCATTCTCAATTATAAATTGGTTTTTAGCAAAATTTGATACATGTTTACCTCTTTGTAATCTTGTATCTTTGGAATAATAATAATAGATATCCTCCTTAGTGCCATCAAAATTCATGTTTGTTTAGTAATTTTGAAAACTGTCTTAGTGAGTGTGACTTTATTCAAAAACAAAACTTTCCAACATTTATTTTTATTTTACTTTGAGAATGAACAAGAATTATTTTCTTGAAAAAAATGCTCAAATTGCAAAAGAAGTATGTGTTAACACAAATTTCTTGTTCTGAAATTAAGAAACAAGAAAAGTAATAACAAATATCAAAATTTATTAATCAAGAAAAGGGTACAATCTCTAATGCAATCTCTACAAGTGTAGAGATTAAATCTTTTGATGTTTTCCTCCGTTGATGATGGATCAAGGGCGCAGAAGGCTTGTTCTTGAATCTGTTGTAGAAGACTCCTTCGATTTGATGAAGAAGATGAGTTGGATCAATCACGAGCTTTGGAGTAGTCTTATGAAGATCCTTGATTTGACTTTGAATTGCTAGAGCTTTGGTTGCTTGAAGAGACATCTACAGAGCTTTGGTAGCAGAGTCTCGGCGTCCTGGTTCTCTTATACTCCTATTTATAGAGGATTTGAGGAGGTGCAATTATGGTATTAAGAGAAAAAATATATATATATTCCCTATTTTATTAGAGAATAATATATAATCTTTAATTTTAGGTAATAATATATATATATTGACTCTTACCTTTTATATATATTCTCTACATATTTTTTATATTTTGCCATATATAGATAAATATATATTTATATATTTTTTGAATTATTAGACTTTATTTGATTAGCCCAATAACCATCACATAAGTTGGCTAGCCCAATAAGATAAACCCAAATTTATTCATGAGTTTTGAAAATTTATATGTCTACAAATGCCCCCTCAAGACTTGACCACGTAAAATTTTTTTGGAGCGGTTATGTCTCGAATTTTAACTTCATCCAATTTCTCGATTTTTTTTGAATCACCGAGTTCTTGGACCGAGTTGATTAGGCATATTTGGATCAAATCCAAATTTTTGTTGTTAACCAATATAAATTTGGAGAGAATTTGGGCCCAAAAGTTTTTTTTTTTTTTTAATGACCCAAAAGAAGAAAAAAAAATTATGTGCCAAAAATTTTCCCTTTATGCACTTTTTTCTTGATTCAGAATTTGCATTGTTTAATTCTCTCTTCCTCTTTTGTAAGCTCAATATTCCTAATTAAAGAAGGAAAAGAAAAACAATTGCTTGGGTAGCAATTTAGTCATACCACTATAAATAGCCCTCTCCCTTTTTCTTTGTGCATCCTTCCTTGAAGAGTGTTGCTGCATAATTTCTCAAAGTCAGGACTTATTGTATCACCAGTGGTTCATCCTCATTTTTATGTGGAGCCTTGCCTTTGCTGTGCTTATGCCATCTGAAGACTTTAGCTTCCTCATTGGTAAGTTACCTTCTCCCTTTTTTTTATTCTCTTGTTCACGTGGATCTTTGCATGTGCTTGCATGAATTTTACTTGAATTTTTTTTTTGGGCATGCATGTAAATTTCCAGCACTCTGCATGACCCCCCTTTTTTTTTTCTTCGCTTTGCATGGTCTCTTTTTACTTATTTCTTATAATGTTGCATGACCCATCTTGCATGTTTCTATGAATTTTTGCATGAGTTTTTTTTTCTTACTTGCTCTTTTTTTTTACATGAAATTTCTTTTTATTGAAGTTGCTCTTTTTTTTTTTATGTTCTTGATAGTGTAGAGATTAAACCTGTAGCACGAACTACAATTTTTGAAAAGCTCTTGCCCTCTTCATCTCAACATGGTCGTCTTTAAAGAGTTTGCTTCTTCAACATCAACTAAACTTCTCATTTTGGATGACAAAGCTTCGAAGATGGAGGATGACACATCACTTGAGGTCTATCCACCTGCAATTGGGCATTTTTCTCCCTTTTGGTCTTTCTTCAAAGATGCTCACCATCTAACTTCTTGGAGTTCTATGCAAGATATCAACAACCACAAGAATGCTACTACTGTAACTTCAAGGGTAATATTCCTTCTCTCTTCACTTCATACCACTGCAGCTTCATCCAATGAGTTACCATTACTAAAGCGTCGCATCGACAATGGAGAAATATCATGGGAGTCATCTTCTTCATTCTTGGGTGGAGCTTCATACACTGAATGCTATTGGGAGTGGACAAAGGATGTGTTATCAAGCTGTGAGCAAGAATTGAACCCATCCAAGCTTTATAATGTTGTTTTTGCTTTACTCTTTACTTATGACTGCCCAGCAAACCTTATGTGCACCTTCTGTGAATATTGGAATGCTTCTACAAATACTCTTTGGATAGCCGCTGGTGAAGAATCCATCTCCTTGTGGGACCTCAAAAATTTAGGCGGCCTTTCTACTTATGGCTCATTTTTTAACAAAGTCATTCCTTCAATTGAAGAACTAAATGAAGTTGGCTGTGATGGTAAACGTCATCTTTCGGTAAGTTGCAAGTATTTGTTTACTGCTTTTCATTAAAATTGTAAGAAGGTTGGCGATCATCCTCAAATAACTATCAAAGATTGGGTGAGATTCTAGTTTTGTGGCCCATTACGATACAAAGAATCTTCGCAGCCTAAGAACGGTGGACAGATGAACCAATAAAAGGAGATATTTAGTCCTTCAGGCATCATCAACAAATCCATACCACGTGTCAAAGGATGGACTAAGCCATTTATTGATCTTCATATCGAAACTGAAGCTCGACAAGAAGTTTATTTGGCTACTTTCTTATCATGCTGGTTATGTAAGTTTGTATTTCCTAGGAAGAAAGTTGATTTGGTATGCCCAAGTACTTTTAAGGTTGCAAGCTTGATGGCAACTGGCCATCGCTTCTGTTTAACTGTTCCAATTTTGGTCAACATTTACCATAGTCTAAGAGAGATATCAACTGCTTCAGATTTCAGTACTTGTGCACCTGTCCTCCCAATCCACTATGTGTATGTATAGCTCGCAAGCAGATTTGTAACACATATCTCTTTAAAATCTAGCATAACACCAATAATGATTGCCTATGCTGGTGAAAGAATGGGGCGCGACTTAGAAGCTGCAACTATGCTTGATTCATTTATGAATTCTCAATGCCGAATTAAGCCAATATTTGATGCACCAAAGAACACTACAACTTTGGAAGACCATAAGGATTTACCCTCTTTGAACTTGGAGTATTTTACTAGTCTTCGTTCAAGCTTTTTGACTGCGCACTACAACAACACTTATATATGCGAACCGTACAGTCCTTATAGGTTTAGTCGGCAATTTGGCTTTTGTCAAGACATACTTGGAAGTCTCAAACAATAATTTGGCAATTTAAACTTACAGCTCATAATTGAACTTTGTCTTTCATACTTTAATCGCTTTACAAAATCAAATGTTACTTTACCAAAGGCGTCAACTATTGGAGTAATTTATGCTACTGTAGCATATTTGACTTAGTGGTCCAAGAAGTGATCTAAGGCATCTTCCCATGAGTCTGTACATCCTTATAGGAATTCTACTCCTACTTTTGCACTTGGTAATAATGTGAACAAGATGACTCATACACGATCTGTTAATATGATGGGTTCAGCAAGCAGTGGCCAAAAGGACTCTGATCATTATTAGAACTGGCAGAAGAGAACTAAGTTGTGGAGTCCTGGAGATCCTAATGATGTCACAAGTGTTCTTAGTAGTTCAGTTGTTCCATGCGAGAAATTTGTAACTTCTTTATCTTGCCACTTCTTTCATCTCTCTTTCTTTATATATATTTTAACCTTTTTTTTTTTAGCTTGAACTTGATAATTTGAACATGGAGATTGGGCAGTAGAAGTTGGAGACTCTGAAGATTCTGTATTTAGCGCAGATGCTTACTATATAGTCTCAACTACATTTGGGAACATCAAGGAAAGAGTTTCTATAGAGGATGCTTCTCAAGTACTGCCTATTGATGATCCCATTGCCAATCAACCTAAGAAGAGCAGTTCAGGGGAGTTAGGAAGACTTGACAAGAATGAGCCAAAGGAAGTTTGTCATAATAACCCCTTCGAAGCTGCACAACTTTGTGTTGATAATATGTTTCATTATTATCAATACCAAGCTGTTGCCTTTGCTTGGGATGACTTGCAAAAGAGATTTAATGGCACTCCGCTTTCTGAAATTCCTCCAATAACAGAAGCTATATGCAAATTCCTTAACATGTTGAAGAAGTTTGAAAGCATTAATACTTCAGTCCTGAAGAATCATTTGGAAGGTTTCATTTATAAGATTTATGAAGTAAATAAGAAGGAAGCCAAACTTTACTTTATTACATTAGCTAATGATCAAGCTAACCAAATTAAAAAGATGAAAGAATAACTAAATGCTTTACTGGCACTTGAAAATGATGCTATCACTCATCTATCCTCTTTAGAGGCTAAACTTGTTGAACTTGAAGAAGAGCTCAAGAGAATAAATGCTGAGAAAAAAGATGTTGAGTCTTCCTAAGAAATAGCCAAAAAGATCATTCAAGAAAAGCGAAGGAATATTTCTATAATTCAGGCTGAAACCTCTAACATTGAGAATTCTCCTATTTATGATGCAGCTGATGAAGCTAGGCTACAAGAGCTTCGTGATCTACTTGGAGTAGATTTTGATGACTTGAAGACTCTGATATGAAACCAAGCTACCTACGTACTTCCTTACGAAAGATTAAGTTAAAACGTAGTTCAAAAGGATTACAACTGTGGCTCAAATTTTTTTTGTATGACTGAATTTGGCATGAAACCAAGCTGTCTACGTACTTTTATAGGAAAGATCAAGTCAAATGTAGTTCATTAGAAAGTTTTTTTTTAAGAGGGCCGTTCATAGTTTTAGCTCATGTAGGCTAGGAGTGTCGCTGGGCTTTAAGCGTAGTACCTCTTCAAGAATCTTTCATTGTTTGGTCCAATACGCAACCCATCTTCGTCAACTATTTTGTAAGCACCATT
Organism: Macaranga tanarius; assembly: GCA_949673435.1. Classification (NCBI taxonomy): domain Eukaryota; kingdom Viridiplantae; phylum Streptophyta; class Magnoliopsida; order Malpighiales; family Euphorbiaceae; genus Macaranga; species Macaranga tanarius. Next base: position 3,643 of record CATIWO010704054.1, on the reverse strand, counting down.
GGAGTAAACTTCTTGAATAATATAAGGACCATCCTAATTTGAAAGGAACTTATTTCCCATGCACCGTGAGAAGTTAATTGGTCTTCTAACTGCAAGGACTAGATCACTAACTTGAAAAGAATGAGGACACACTTTCTTATTAAAGGCTTTGGTCATCCTAGCTTGGTAACATTCTAGTCTCTGTTGTGCTTCAAGCCTCTTTTCATCTAAAGCTTCTAGTTCTTTATGGCGTAGGCGCACATTATCTTCACTAGAAAGGCCTCCTTGAATGGCAATCCTCAGGGATGGAACTTGGCATTCTAGTGGTAATACAGCTTCAGAACCATACACGAGTGAATAAGGAGTTGCCCCTATCGTTGTCCTATGTGTAGTCCGATAAGCACATAGAGCTTCCCCTAATCTTTCATGCCAATCTTTCTTTGTACGACTTATAATCTTCTTCAGCAATTTACTTAAAGTTTTATTGAATGCTTCTGCAAGACCATTGGCTGGTGCATGATACATGGAAGAGTTATATTGCTTGAATTTGTACTCCAAGCACAACCTATCCATTGCTTTATTGTAGAACTCTTTCCCATTATCAGTGATGATATAATGAGACACTCCATGGTGAAAAATGATGTAGTTTTTTATAAACTCCACCACTGTTTCCTTTTTGACTTCTTTGAGCGCCACAACTTCAGCCCATTTAGAAAAGTAGTCAGTTGCAGCCAAGATATAAAGATGCCCTTTTAAACTTTTAGGCAAGGGACCAACCACATCCAATCCCCAAACATCAAATGGCCAAGAGGTAACAGTTGGATGAAGCGGCTCAGAAGGCTGGCGAATAATATTAGCATGGAACTGGCAACCTTCATATTTCTTGGCATACTCCATATAATCTTTCACCATTGTTGGCTAGTAGTATCCTATCCTCTTAATGTGGAAATGAAATTTAGGCCCTAATTGATGGGCCCCACATACCCCCGAGTACGCTTCTTCCAACGCCTTAGCTGCTTCTTCCTCACCCAAGCAATGTAATAATATGTTATCAAAAGAACGATGATAGAGAGTGTCTTTGTAGACTGCGCAATGCTCGCCTTTTGATTTCAACTTTATATCAAGCTTTATCTGGCAGCTTTTCATGAGTTAGATAATCTATTAAAGGTTGGTGCCAATCTTCTGTCTCTACTTCAAAGATAGAAACATGGTTCACTTGTTCATAGTCATCATCAATTGTGGGCACACAAGTTGGCACTACCCATCTGCTATAAACAGGAATTCTAACTTCTATATCTAACAGAGCCAAGGTTGTTATGAGGTTAGTAAGAGCATCTGCTTGTTTATTTTCTTTCCTTGGCACGTGTTCAATGCATAAATCATCAAACTGCTCAAGCTGCTTAGTTGCATATTGGAAGTAAGGAACTAGTTCAGGCTTCTTCATATCATAAGCCAGGAGAAGTTAGTTGATCACTAACTTAGAATCTCCAAACACTTCAAAATGAATTATGCCCATGTTTGTCGCCATTTCGAGACCTAACATGAGCGCTTGGTATTCAGCCATATTGTTTAAGCAATATTCAGTAAGGCTAAAGGCATATGGAAGCACATCCTCTTATGGTAAGATAAATACAACCCTAACCCCTGCACCATCTTGGCGAGTGGCCCCATCAAAGTGCATCTTCTAAGGTGAGCCTTCAATGAAAAAAACTTCTTTATCTGGTAAGTTATCGGAGAATTCCTAATCATCTGAAATTGGATGATTAACTAGAAAATCAGCAAGAGCTTGACCTTTCACTGCCTTTTAAGAAACAAAGCTTATGTCAAACTCTTGTAGGAGAAGAGCCCACTTTGTTAGCCTTCCGGAGAGAACCGATTTAGACATTATGTACTTAATTGGATCAGCTCTGGAGATTAATTAAATTTATTGAGCTTGCAAATAGTGTTTGAGATTTTTAATGGCAAACATTAATGCCAAACACATCTTCTTAATTAGAGAATAATTTAACTCGGCCCCACTTAAAGTTCTACTAAGGTAATAGAGTGCACATTCCTTTTTTTTTATCATTTTCTTATGCCAATAAAACTCCTAAAGAGCATTCTTGAGCAGCAGTATACAAAATCAAAGGATGACCTAGAGCGGGGGACTGTAGAACTGGAGGACTTAGCAAGTACTTCTTTATGTTCTCAAAAGCATTGAGACAAGCTTAATCCCATACAAAAGGAACATCCTTTTTCATCAACCTATAAAATGGTTGACACCTTCTAGCAAGGTTGGATATGAAACGATGAATATATGCTAATTTTCCTTATAAACTCTTCAACTCGTGCATATTCCTTGGCCCAGGAATTTTTAGTATAGCATCAATTTTGGATTGATCTATCTCAATTCCTCGGTGTCACACAATAAGCCCTAGGAATTTTCCCGTTGAAACTCCAAAAGCACATTTTAGAGGATTCATCTTTAGTTGATACTTCCTCAATCGCTCAAAAACTATTCGCAAGTTCTGGAGATGATCTTCCTTCTTTTTAGTTTTGACTACCAAGTCGTCAACATAGCACTTTACATTTTTATGCAATATGTCATCAAATATTTTCTATATGGCTCGTTGGTAAGTTGCACCTGCATTCTTCAAACCAAAAGGCATAACTTTATAGTAGTATATCCCTTTGGGAGTACGAAATGCGGTCAATACTTGATCCTCTTCTGCCATTAGAATTTGGTTATATCCAGATGAACCATCCAGAAATGATTGGATTTTATGACCCGTTGTGGCATCTATCATTATTTCTAGAATTGGTAACGGAAAGTCATCCTTAGGACAAGTATTGTTCAGATCCTGGAAGTCAACACAAACCCGAATTTGCCCATTCTTTTTTCTTACAGGCATTATGTTAGAAATCTAGGTAAGATACTAGACCTTTTCAATAAACTTTGCATCAATGAGTTTATTAACCTCATTCTCTATTTGTGGTATCAATTCAGGATAAAAATGTTGTTGAGATTGCTTTATCACCTTAGCACCCTTTTGTATAGCCAAATGATGAACAACTACTTTTGGGTCAAGTCCTGGCATTTCTGCATATGTCCATGCGAAGATATCATGGTACTCTGAAAAGAAGCTTGATATAATTTTAAATTTCTTTAGGCGTCAAGTTTGCACTTAAGAAGACTGGACAATCATCTTCAGGGGCTCCAAGTTTAACTTCTTTCAAGTCATCAACCACAACCTTATTCCCTTCTTCAAATGTAAGAGGAGTATCTTCAACGCCCTCTTTAATGAGGGGTTCTTCATTATCAACCTCTTTTAAGTGATATGGTTAATTGTTACATTCACTTTGTAATGTACACCATTATGGAAGTACTGTTCATGCATGGTGATTTACATAACATATAGCATAGAGTTATTAGTTGCATGTTTGAAGCATATGCATTTTAGAGTAGTAAGGGTATTATTATAGGAGGAGTTTGGACCTAGATGTCAAAAATAAAAGTTGTGGATTTTTGGAGTAATTATCCTAGGGTACTAAGGGTGTGTAGAGAGAGTTTTGATATTTGTATATATATAATAATATATTATTTTGTTAAGAGATAATAAGGAATTTGTAAGTTGGTGGGCAATTAAGAATATAAGACTTTTGAGGGGGACAAATGGAAGTTTTT
>CATIWO010703999.1:0-20112 GCA_949673435.1 Macaranga tanarius | reverse complement strand
ACCTTGGATGAGCCTAGGATCTCTGATCCGTAGGTTCTCCGATGCTTAAGTTAGAGAAAGTTTATTCAAGATCATCTAATAATGAAAGATATGAGCCTATATACAGGCATAAGAAGGACATACCTAGTCCTATTCGGATTTGTATGATGAGAGTCCTAATTCATTACCAATTAGGTCTCCTTAACCTTGTTGATCATAGTCCTTTCAGGACTTAAATTCGTGGATATAGGAACATGATAATTCTCATATTTATCAATTACTAACATGAAAAATTATAATTTCCTCCAAACAAGTTTCATTTTTTACAATTAAGTTCAAATTTGTTTAATTAACCAAAGTTTTATGCAATTAAGTCCGAAAATTACCACAACATTCATCCATCATAATACTGACATCCATCTAGGGGTGTAAACGAGCCAAGCGGAGCTTTGGCTAGCTCAGACTTGGTTCATTTATAAACGAGTTGAGCTCATTAGGCCACTAAGTGTTCGCGAGCTGTTCACGAGCCTAAACAAGCTAAAAACATTTCTAAAAATACAATGTACTGACATCCATCTAGGGGTGTAAACGAATCGAGCCGAGCTTTGGATAGCTCAGACTTGTTTCATTTATAAATGAACCGAGCTCATTAGGTCACTAAGTGTTTGTGAGCTGTTTACAAGCTTAAACGAGCCTAAACAAGCTAAAAAAATTTTTAAAAATACAATGTATAAATTTAAATTATTCATTAAAAATTTTTTAAATAAATTATTTATTAAATAATTTATTTTCAAATTATAATTTTTTTGTAATAATATATTTTTAAAATATTTAAATGAATACAAATTTATATATTATATATTTAAAATTAAATTATTAATACATTAAAATTACGAGCCGGTTCACGAGCTCTTATTCGAGCTTGTTCACGAGCTGAGATTTGCATAGTTTGAGCTCGGCTCATTTATTAAACGAGCTTCAATGTACGAGCTCGAACGAGCTTTTAACGAGTCGAACACGAGCGGCTCGGCTTCATAAATAATGATGAATAAATAACAGAAATAAATAATTAAAATACACACATAAAAGAGAGAAAATGAAGAGAAATAATTACAATTTTTTTAACACACATAAAATTTAAAAAGACAATAAAATAAAATAAATTAGGATTAAATCTAAAATTTAGTGGTCTATGGGCCGTTGATTATTAAGCTTGTACAAAATTTTTAAATTAGACCTCACAAAGAAAAGAACTTATAAAAATAAAAGAGTTAGTAACAAGATAAATAAATAAAAAACGAATAAGAAAACAATTCAAATATATCCTAAGCATGACGTATCCATGTTGGGACATATTTAGAACCATAAAGCATCAATTAAAGTAAATAAAATACAATCTACCATGCCAGGAGGCTCTTTTGGCTAGGGGTGAGCAAATGTTGGTCTGGTTTGGTTCAAAAATACATATAATTTATTTGGTTCAGTTTAAGTGAGAAGGGAAATTGAACTGAACTGAACAAGAATAGAAACCGAATAGAATTGAACAAAAAAAGTTCGGTTTGGTTCGGTTATTTTTTTCGGTTTTGACTTTTTTTCACTTTTTTTAATTTTAAACTTATTTTATTTATGTAATTTTACAATAGTCTAATAAGATTTATAAGATATATTAATGATAATTTATTATATTTATTTTATTTATTGATTTTTTTAAAAAATCAAATAAACCGATTCTCTAAAATATATTTAAATATATTTTGTTAGGATTTTTTTGGTAGTGAATACTTTTATTAAGAGTTTTATGTATTTAAAAACTAATATTATTAATAAAATTTAAAATATTAGTAATAAACCAATCAAACCGAACTATAAATATATATAAAATTTTAGAATATTCTATGAATTCGGTTCGATTCGGTTTAATAGATTTTTTTACCCTAAAAACCGAACCGAACCTAACATATATCGGTTCAGTTTGGTTTAAATTGAATTAACATTTTTATTTATTGAAACTGAACCAATCAGTTCATTAAATTTTTCAATTTTTGGTTATTTTTGCTCGCCCTAATTGTATCAATGCTCCTCTTCTTGTCGGAAAGATTCTTTTTTCCTCCTCAGGACCCGCTTGTAATTGCATTGCTGTTTTTTTTTTTTTTTTTAATTCAATACAGCTATTTTTAAATAATAATAAATTACTCCGATTTTTTCATCCAAAACTCTTTTCCTTCATTATTATCTTTTTAGGCTTTTTAATACATTTTCAATTAATTATTGTTTTTTTATTCCTTCATAATTTTTTTATATAAAAATAATAATTTATTTTTTACATGCCCCATACACTAAAATAATATTTTTAAAATATAATTAATTAATTTCTAAAATTTGTTTAACATCAGTTAATAAATTTATTAAATCAATCATAAAAATCCATAAAACTAATATCATAATAAAAACTTCTAAAATTTAATTTTCTCTATCAATCTTAATCTATCAATTCATGCATTTGATTTGATTGATACATATTTATAATTTATTCTTTTATTTAATAAAAAAATAAAAGATAATATGAAGAAAATAATGATATGAAACATATAAAATTGTTTGGACCCAAATTTATTTTTTGTAGAGCATATAAAAATTATAAGTCCAAAATTCAAGTACAATTAATTAATTAATTGTTGCAGAAAAGAAGTGGTTATCTGTGAAATTTTAAACGTTGAGAAGTTGATATACGATGGAGACGTTATTTGAGATATTTACACGTTAGGAAGTTAAAGTAAAAAGGAGATAAGATGGAAACGTATGTTAGTGGGGCAAAAAAGCACTTATCACTAGAGCATATAAATGGAGCTCTTTTTCTTACAAAGAGGGAAACAACCAATTCTAGACAGTGATAGCTAATCCAGGACAATTATAGACTATAAGCCAGTTCTCTAGTTATTTTGATGATATCTCTAGTTTTTTCAATTCTCAATGTTATTCAAATTCTCTACCATTCAATTCTCTTTATTTGAATTCTCTATCATTATTTCTAAGCAGTTTCAGTATTAAATGTAGCTATTCCATTATAGCTAGTTTAATAACCCAAGTAAGGTTAGGTCCTTAGCTTATAAAAAATCTTTGTTAAAAGTCAGATCCCTAAGGTTAGTGAACCTTAAATCACATGGCACGCCCAATATTTCACTGTAGTCAATGGCTAGAGACCAACATTATTTTTTGGCACGCTTTATGGGACACTGCTGAAATGACAAGAACCAGAAGTTTTATAGAGAAATACAACAATGGGTCCTAGGATCAGGAGGAGGTGCCTACAACAGTAGGGCCAGAAGGCTTCATTCCCTACATGGTAGAGAACTTTGAAAATTAAATTCAAGATTAAGTGATAGAAAGTGCTCAACTCTTAATAAGTCCTGTTGTTAGGAAAACAACTGAGGCAGATGGTATAGACATTTTCAAAATGATTCTTGAAGATTTCCTTCAAGAGCAGAAGGAGGCATAATTCAAGTTGTTAGAGATGCAGTCTAAGTTCATGGAGTCACCGAAAGAAACACACTCTAAACTCCTAAAATCTATTATAAAAACTTTAGAGGGAAGTCAAAAAGTGTTTTCTTAAAAACCGGATCACCATCTTCAATAAACTACTAGTGTGGTTCAATAGAGCTCTAAAATTGAAAACATTGAAGTTCCCTCTAAGGCTAACAAACAATCTGAAGAACTCGAGGGGTAATCCTCTGGATCATCACAAGAGTCAGGTGACTCTCATCGCCCAATTCAAAGTAACCTAGAGGAGTGAGAGAAATACACACCTCCATATAGAAGAGAGGAGGTATCTGCAACAGCTAAGGTTATCCAGAATGGCCACCTTAACAGTAGGCCAGCACTCCCTCATCATATTTATGCTAATACTAATCTCGTTATGCATCCTAACTTGTACGGCTATTATGGTACTATACAGGGAGGCTTAAGGGGCATAGCAATAGGAGGTGCTAGAGGGATTCAATAGTTCCCCTAACAATATATCCCAGTAACCAAGCCCTAGTAGACATGGAAGCTGTGAGAGAGGTGGTGTAGGAATTATACGGTCTTGGTATAAAGTAGATCGGCTAACTGGAGTTTCATAAACCCTATCTTGAAGTAATAGATCATGATAATCCCTATCATAGGGATTATAAAATTCCAGAGTTCTTTTCATTTTCTGGAGAGGAAAGACAATCTGCACTGGAGCACATTACTAAATTCACCATATAATGTGGTAAACTTGCAAATTATGATAACTTTGGTAATTTTAAATTAAATTTATTTCCTAATTCACCAATCAATACTGCTTTTACTTGGTATGCAAAACTGCCAAAGAATTATGTGTTTTCATGGCAGAAGATGGAGAGAGCATTCCATACTTAATTCTTTAAGATGGAGCCTGAAGTTTGTGTCACTAAATTATCTAGGATGACATAGAGACCTAGACAAAATGTTAATTCTTTCATTACTCAGTTTAAGAAAATGAGAAACTGATGTAAGATTTTCCTACCAGAAAATGAGTACATGAAAATAGTGTAGAGAGGTTGGATATTGAGCTTAGAAAAAATTTTAGGAAATAGAGTTTAGGGACTTGTACGAACTATTATCAAAGGTAGCAGAATATGAGTAGTTCCTTCGTGAAGAGAACTAAAGGAGGAAGGCAACTATGGGGACCTATTTCCAAGAGATCTATAATTAGGAGGTCGCTGTTGCAGATCTTTCTACACAGGGATCCTATATTTGTCCTCTCCTTATAAAGAAAATACTAAAGCTATAAAAAAAGTCGCATGCTTTTAGTGCACGGCTTCAATACATGTTTGAGGTGTCCAAAATTAAGGAGATTTTTTATTATTTAGTGAAAGAAGAGTTCATCACTTTTCCTGTAGACTACAAAGCCCCAACAAAAGACGAGTTGAAAGATAGAGACTATTGTAAGTACTATGATTTTTATAATCATTCAACTAACAATTGTTAAGTATTCAAAATATGGTGCAGGATAGGATTAATAAGGGGATCTTAAAGTTCTCTGAAAGAAAAGAAACAACATTAGTATATGGAGATTCCTTTCCTCCAATGGCTTCCATCAATGCTGTAACTTTTGATCTTCAATCCCTCATCAATAATAAAAGGAGCATCAATGGATAATATTTTTCTCACTATGTGGTAAATGATAGAAAAATAAAGACTATGATGTAATGCTATCATCACGGCCATATAGGAAGAACTCCTACTTCACTAAATGATTTTGTAACACCCGCCCTTTTTGCTTATATCATTATGATGTAGTTATTGCCTTTAGTGTATATTAGATAGTGGATTCAATTTGGGTTAATATTGGGTAGAAATTGTAGAAAAGGACTAGATTATAAGGTAACTAAGGGCTCAATTATAGCAATTATAAATTTAAGGGCTAATTGGGAAGAAGAGTAATTTATTAAGGACCAAAGTGGATATTTGTTAAATAAATATCACAATCTTTGGATATATCTTCTCCAGCTCCTATGTGACCATGCATATTCATATGTGTATGTTCTTTAAAAAAAATAGAGAGTTGCACCATTTGCTTCTAGAAAGGAATTAAGGGTTTGAGAGAGAGAGAGAGAATTAACTTGGCTGAGAAAGTTAGGAGTTCAGGCTATAATTAGCAACCTCCTAAGTGCAAGAACATCAATTGGTATGATAATTATATTTTTGGTTGAGTTTAGTTTGGTTTTTGGGTTGATTAATTTCTTTTATTTTTAATGAATTTTCAACCTTTGTAATTTGACCATATCCTGAGCTATACAACTCTGAATTAAGTGAGGTTGGATCTTTTAGAAACTTTAGAGAGTCCTCTTCAAGTTTTGTATTTTGAGTGTTGGCTGAATTCGTTGCTAAAAGGGTCTAATAGAGTCAAACATTTCAGTGCTCATTGAATGCTCTGTTTTAGGCTGAATGGATTCTAAAATCCATAATTAATTCCACACTTGTCCAAATTAAATGATTCTAATTGGAATTTGAATAAGACTTAAAACCATAGCTTTGGTAGCAATTTAGAGGCTTTTGGATTAGTGTGTGTAACTTTAGGTTTATTTTGAATTAGGAGCATTTAGTTGCACTTTATAGAATTTCTAAGTGAATTGCTATGTTTAAGTGTTAAATTGGTATGTGATAATGTTTAGGGGCTGAAAGGGAAAAAGGAAACTCTACTCAATAGGGGGAGCTTTACTTGGTGAATGAGTTGAAGTTTTAGGTAAGTAATTATTAATTCAATTCTTACATATAATAATTTTCATGTAACTATAACCAATTGATTATGTTAGCTAGTGATTGCCATTAAGATGGCAAGATTGATGAGTATGAGATTATATTGATGTGAATAAGCATAATATATATATTGAAAATGAAATGTATACAATTGCATTAATGTGAGGAATATGTATGTGTGGAGTTTGAGCTCCATGATATGAGATTGAAAGGGGTAGAGAATCTCAGATGTGGCCATTCGGGTGGTAATTATATATATGCACATATATGTGAGATTTGAGATTGAAAGGGGTAGGAGATCTCAGGAATGGCCACGGATATATGAAAAAGAAAAGAAAGAAAAGAAAAACAAAGGTGAGCTTGTGCATAACGTGTGTGAATGTAGAGAACAACTAACAAGCATATTCATGTATTGTTGCATTATATATGTATATAAAGTGTTGAATGTGGTTATTTGTAAAGTTGATGAATTGTGAATGTGATGAATGATGGGGTATAAATTTTAAAGTTATGAACCCCCCATATATCTATGGTAGCAATTCCTAGATTGATGTTAAGGTGATGGTATATGAAAAGGGTAGCAAATTACTTTTTAAATTATAGAATTATGCTATCAGATTGGTAACACGGGCCGAGACACGGGCGTGTCTCAGGCCGTGTGCCAGAATACGGGCTATTTTGGAGTTAAACATGGCCATGTATCTTTATGCATTTTTAGGCAGATTTCAACACGGGCATAGACATGGGCGTGTCTCTAACTGTGTAGCGTGACATAGGCGTGTCCTTGACCGTGTACAATTTTATGCTTTTAAGCATTTTTGGCATAATTGAACACGGGAATATACATGGGTGTATTATAGACCGTGTAGATAACACAGGTAGGGACACAGACATGTCATTAACTGTGTATAATTTCATGTTTGTATAATTTTTGGGCAGTAGTGAACACGGACATGTCATAGACCGTGTAGAAGGACACGACCGTGTCTCGATAAAGAATTTTTATACATGGCTGTATATAAATGTGTGTACTGTGTAACTTATGGGGAACACGGGTTGTAACACGGCCATGTTCCAAGCCGTGTGGACTATTTTTAGCTGTTTTAATTTGCTTCTCTTAATTAGTTTTTGAGAAGTATTATATGTAGACTTATTTTAATAATTGCTTATTGAGTTGCAAGTTCATTCCTTTGCAATTGTGGTTTTTCAGGTTAATTAGCCTAGCTTGAAGTACTTGTTTTGGATAAAGCTTGAATCTTGGTATAGTTAAAAGCTCAGGTGGGACAACAGCGTGCTTGATGACAACATTTCCATCCATCTACATGAGCATTAGCATTTTGGCATTTTGAGATTTTTGTATTAAGTTCATGTTTGTTTTTAAATATATATATAAATTATATGTACATTGTATAAACTAATACTTTTATATATATAAAGTATCTTTTCATTAAATAAAATTTTATTATTCATGTTTTGTGTTATGGTTAGTACACGTGTATGTGGTACCTGGAGGTGCTACATTAAGTGGTATCAGAGCGGGAATTAGATTCCCTTGGGACATGATACATAAGCATTCATAACATCTCATGCATGAGTTTTAAATGAGTTTTTGGAAAGCATCTAGTTGATGTGCGTTGCATATCTCAAGATAGATGAATATCAAGCACCTTGAGTTGATCCTGAAGAGTCGTCTGAGTCTGTTTTTGGACCAAAATAAGCTCAACCCCAAGTTCCTCCACCTCCTGCATATCCTTTGATGCATGAGTTTGTATAGATGATAAGGAATATAGGTCAACCACTAGCACCAGTAGGGAATATGGTAGATGAGACCTATAAAAAGATTAGGAAGCAGGGTGCTAAAGTCTTTACAGGTACTATTGACCCCGCGGTAGCTGAGGAGTGGCTCTTGATCGCTTTGAGTGGACCTCTGAAAAGAAGGTGAGAGATGCTACTTCCTTATTTGAGCAAGATGCTCTTGATTGGTGGGAAATAATACCGGGAAGTAAGAATGTGCCAATGACGCTGACTTGGGAAGAATTTTTGAGAGAGTTTATAGAGAAATACACACCGGTGGTATACCGGGATAGGAAAAAAATTAAGTTTCTAGAGTTGAAATAGAATGATCTCTCCGTGGCCGACTATGAAGTACAATTTGTGAGATTGTCGAAGTATGCTCCAGAAGAAGTTGCCACCGATGTGTTGAAGAGGAACAAATTTGAGAGAGGTTTAAATCTTGAAATTTGGGAGAAGATGGTAATTAAACCTCCAATATACAGAGAAGTGTTAAAGACTACTGTGAGAGCTGAAGAGATGATTATTGAAAGAAATGAAGTAGAGGCCAAAAAGAAGAAGACCATTAGTTCATTCTCTGTTCCAACTTGAACTAGTGGAAGTTCATTTTTCAGGGGCTCTAGTTTCTAACGAGGCCATTTTAGAGGAAGGAGCATGGGTCAATCAAGTTAGTCAAGGGGAGGATTATTCGGTAGAGGCTTTAAGAGGTTCGATAGCTGGAGGGGGCAAAGTAGATTGATGAGTAGTTCATCAACTCCCATGTGTAACATATGTGGAAAATATTACTTGGGTGAATGCTAGAATGCAAGATCGGGTGTGTGCTATCATTGTGGTCAACTGGGCCACTTTATCAGATGGAGAAGGATCTTAAATGACGGTACAAAGTAGTGCCGGGCAAAATGTATCTGTGGCTGGTCAAGGAAGAGGCCGAGGTGGTAGAGGAAGTGGAACTAGCACTTCGAGTTAAGCAGGATCTGCTGGAAATGCTGGTCCATCTCAGGGTCAAGCAAGGGTTTATGCCATCACTAAGTAAGAAGCTCCTGCAGCTCCAAACATGGTCACTGGTATATTTTCTATCTTTAACCATAATGCCTTTATTTTGATAGACCTAGGATCTACTTGCTCATTTGTGTCATATGAGTTTGCTTTAAGAGTGCATGGTATTATTGAACCCCTAGAATATAGTTTATGTGTTTTTATACCTGCTGGGGGTATTGTGGTAGTTAATTCAGTTATGAGAGCTTGTTCTATAGTAGTGGATGGTGAGACTTTATATGCAGACTTGGTGATTATCAAACTACATGAATTTGATGTTATTTTAGGAATGGATTGATTAGCTAAAAACTATGCCATTGTGGATTGTTATATTAAGGAGGTGGTTATAGATCTAGAGGGGAAGAAAATAGTTTTGGTAGGTGAAAGAAAAATTGTGCCTACTTGCTTAATTTCAGTGGTGACGGCTTTTCATTTGATTAAAGCGGGATGTGAAGCTTATTTGGCTAGTGTTATGGATACAACTAAAATTAGTTCAGGAGTAGGAGAGGTACCTGTGGTTAGAGATTTTCCTGATGTGTTTTTAGATGAATTGCCAGGATTACCACCATATCGGGAGGTTAATTTTGAGATTGAGATGGTTCCGAGATCGGCACCAATATCCATTGCTCCTTATAGAATGGCACCGACGGAGTTGAAAGAATTGAAAAAGCAATTAGAAGAGTTGTTAGAAAAGGGCTTTATCCGGCCAAGCATATCACCTTGGGGAGCTCTAGTTTTGTTTGTTAAAAAGAAAAATGGTAGTATGCGTTTGTGCATAGATTATCGGTAACTAAACAGAATCACGGTGAAGAACAAGTATCTATTGCCGAGGATTGATGATTTGCTTGATCAATTGAAAGATGCCACAGTGTTTTCAAAGATAGATTTGAGATTGGGTTATTGGCAACTACGGGTGGCCAATTCTTCTATTCCAAAGACAGTATTCAAGACTAGATATGGGTATTACGAGTTCTTGGTGATGACTTTTGGTTTGACAAATGCACCAGTAGCATTCATGTCATTGATGAACATGACATTTCAACAGTATCTAGATCAATTTGTGATTGTCTTCATTGATGACATTCTCATATATTCCTCGAGTAAGGAAGTGCATAAACAGCATCTTCATACAACTTTGCAGATATTGAGAGCTCAACAGTTGTATGTTAAATTCAGCAAATGTGAGTTTTAGATGGAAGAAATTACTTTTCTTGGGCATATTGTATCGAGAGAAGGAGTAAAGCCAGATCCATTGAAGATAAAAGCAATTATGGAGTAGGAGGCACCTAGAAATGTAACTGAAATTTAAAGTTTTCTGGTTTTGGCCGGATATTATAGAAGATTTGTTCAAGATTTTTCTATTGTTGTAAGGCCATTGATGAATTTATTAAAGAAGAATGTGTAATTCCGATGGACTGAGACCTATCAAAGAAGATTTGAAAAGTTAAAAGAAGCTCTTACCACCACTGCAGTGCTTGTATTACCAACTAGAGATGGAGGATTTATTGTATATACGGATGGCTCGAGACAAGGTCTAGGGTGTGTTCTTATGTAAAATGGGAAGGTGATCGCATATGCTTCAAGGCAATTGCAAACTCATGAAGTTAATTATTCTACACATGACTTGGAGTTAGCCGCCATTGTCCATGCTTTGAAGATTTGGCGACATTACTTATATGGAAATACTTTTGCTATCTACAGCGACCAAAAAAGTTTGAAGTACATCTCCATACAAAAAGAGTTGAATTTAAGGCAACGAAGATGGATGGAGTTATTAAAAGATTATGACTGCACTATAGAGTACCATCCAAGCAAAGTAAATGTAGTAGCTGATGCTTTAAGTCACAAAATAGGGGAGACTACGACTGGGATCATTTGATATAAAATAGAGAATCTTGTGGCACTACGGGCACTAAATCTTAATCTTAATGTTAGGGAAAATCACTTGTTAGCTACTTTGCAAGTGCAACCATCATTGGTGGATCAAATTGGGAAAGCTCAAATAGAAGATGCCTACTTGAAGAGAATGAGAGAAAATGTGGGAATAGGAGCAAATACACAGTTTACAATGAGAGAGGATGGCATATTAGTGATCGGCAACCAAGTATGTGTTCTGAAAGAGGGAGAATTAAGAAGAAAAATTATGGACGAAGCACACACTGCTCCGTATGCGATACATCCCGGAAGCACAAAATTGTACTAGGATTTAAAGTCTTCTTATTGGTGGCCAATAATGAAGAAAGATGTGGCGGAATATGTGTCAAAATGCTTGACATGTAAATAAGTCAAAGCTGAGCATTAAAAACCTACGGGGAAATTGCAACCATTGAAGATACCGGAATGGAAATAAGAGCGAATAACGATAGATTTTATGATTAGATTGCCACGAATATTTTGGAAACATAACGTGGTTTGGGTGATAGTTGACCAACTTACCAAATCCGCATATTTTTTACCTATACAATAGACGGATTCTTTAGATAAGCTAGTTGCTTTATATATATCTGAGATTGTGAAGTTGCATAGAGTGCCATTGTCAATCGTGTCGGACAGAGATCTATGGTTCACATCACATTTTTGGGGAAGTCTACAAGAAGCATTGGGTACTAAATTACATTTTAGTACTGCTTTTCATCCTCAAACGGATGGACAATTAGAGAGGATGATTCAGACTTTGGAAGATATGATGAGAGCTTGTACAATGGAGTTTAAAGGCAACTGGGATGATCACTTGCCATTGCTAGAATTTTCATACAACAAGAGTTTTCATTCTAGCATTGGCATGGCACTTTATGAAGCTCTTTACAGAAGGAAATGTAGAAGTCCAATTTATTGGGATGTCGAAGGCTTGAGACAAATTGAAGGATCAGACTTGATACAAGAAACTGTGGAAAAGTTGAAGTTGTCAAGAAATGTTTGAAAGTGGCTCAAGATCGCCAAAAGAGTTGTGCAGATAAACATCACTGAGAAATGGAGTATAATATTGGGGAGAAAGTTTTCTTGAAAGTGTCACTATGAAAGGGAATTTTGTGATTTAGTAAGCATGAAAAACTAAGTCCGAGGTATGTGGGATAATATGAAATCCTTGAGAGGATTGGACCACTAGCATATAGGTTGGCTCTTCTAAAGGAATTATCATCTATACACGATGTGTTCCATATGTCGATACTACGACGATATCGCTCCGACCCTAGTCACATTATACAAGAGCCTAAAATTGAAATTTTTGAGAAGTTGACATATGTGGAAGAACCGATAGAGATACTTAACTGGAAAGTGAAGCAATTAAGAAATAAGGCAATTCTGATAGTGAAAGTAAAGTGGAGCCACCATTCACCAAAAGAGGCTATATGGGAAGTGGAAGAACAGATGAAACAGAGATATCCTCACTTGTTTCCCGAAGATGGTGAGTAGTTTAATTTCGAGGACAAAATTCTTTTAAAGGGGGAAGAAATGTAACACCTGCCCTTTTTGCTTATGTCATTATGACGTAGTTATTGACTTTAGTGTATATTAGATAGTGGATTCAATTTGGGTTGAGATTGGGTGGAAATTATAGAGAAGGACTAGATTATAAGGTAAGTAAGGGCTCGATTATAGCAATTATAAGTTTAAGGGCTAATTGGGAAGAAGAGTGATTCGTTAAGGACCAAAGTGGATATTTGGTAAATAAATATCACAATCTTTGGCTATATCTTCTCTAGCTCCTATATGAACATGCATATTCATATGGGTATGTTCTTTAAAAAAAATAGAGAGTTGCACCATTTGCTTTTAAAAAGGAATTAAGGATTTGAGAGAGAGAGAGAGAGAGAGTTGACTTGGCTGAGAAAGTTAGGATTTCAGGCTGTAATTAGAAACCTCCTAAGTGCAAGAATATTAATTGGTAAGATAATTATATTTTTGGTTGAATTTGGTTTAATTTTAGGTTGATTAATTTCGTGCCCTATTTTTTATGAATTTTTAACCTCTGTAATTTGGCCATTTCTTGAGCTATACAGCTCTAAATTGAGTGAGGTTGGATTCTCTGGAAACTTTAGAGAGTCCTCTTCAAGTTTTATATTTTGAGGGTTGGCTGAATTCGTTGTTAGAAGGGTCTAACAGAGTCAAACATTTCAGTGCTCACTAAATGCTTTGTTTTAGGCTGAATGGATTCTAAAATCCATAATTAATCCCACACTTGTCCAAATTGAATGATTCTAATTGGAATTTGAAGAAGAATTAAAACCCTAGCTTTGGTAGCAATTTAGGGGTTTTTGGATTAGTGTGTGTAACTTTAGATTTATTTTGAATTAGGAGCATTTAGTTGCACTTTATGGTATTTTTAAGTGAATTGTTATGTTTAAGTTTTAAATTGGTATGTGATGATATTTAGGGGCTGAAAGGGAAAGAGGAAACCCTACTCAATAGGGGGAGCTTTGCTTGGTGAAGGAGTTGAAGTTTAAGGTAAGTAATTATTAATTCAATGCTTACATATAATAATTTTCATGTAACTATAACGAATTGATTATGTTAGCTAGTGATTGCCATTAAGAAGGAAAGATTGATGAGTATGAGATTATATTAATGTGAATAAGCATGATATATATACTGAAAATGAAATATATACAATTGCATTAATGTGAGGAATATGTATATGTGGAGTTTGAGCTCCACGATCTGAGATTGAAAGGGGTAGAGAATCTCAGATATGGCCATTCGGGTGGTAATTATATATATGCACATATGTGTGAATTTGAGATTAAAAGGAGTAGAGGATCTCAGGAATGGCTACTGATATATAAAAAAGAAAAGAAAGAAAATAAAAACAAAGGTGAGCTTGTGCATAACATGTGTGAACGTAAGAGAACAACTAACAAGCATATTCATTCATTATTGCATTATGTATATTTATAAAGTGTTGAATGTGGTTATTTGTAAAGTTGATGAATTGTGAATGTGATGAATGATGGGGTGTAAATTTTGAAGTTACCCTATATATCTATGCTAGCACTTGCTAGATTGATGGTAAGGTGATGGTATATGAAAGGGGTCACAAATTGCTTGTTAAATTATAGAATTATGCTATCAGATTGATAACACGGATCGAGACACGGGCGTGTCTCAGGCCGTGTGCTAGAATACAGGCTATTTTGGACTTAAACATAGCCGTGTATCTTTATACATTTTTAGGCAAATTTGAACACGGGCATAGACACGGGCATGTCTCTAGCCGTGTAGCGTGATACGGGCGTGTCCTTGACCATGTACAATTTTATAATTTTAAGCATTTTTAGCAGAATCGAACACAGGAATAGACACAGGCGTATTATAGACCGTGTAGATAACTCGGGTAAGGACACGGGTGTGTCATTAACCATGTGTAATTTCATGTTGGTATGATTTTTGGGCAGTAGCGAATATGGACGTGTCATAGACCGTGTATAAAGACACGGCAGTGTCTCGATAAAGAATTTTTGTACATGGCCGTGTATAAATATGTGTACTGTATAACTTATGGGGAACACGGGTTGTAACATGGCCTTGTAGACTATTTTCAACTGTTTTAATTTGCTTCTCTTAATTAGTTTTTGAGAAGTATTATATTTAGACTTGTTTTAATAATTGCTTATTGAGTTACAAGCTCATTCATTTACAATTGTGGTATTTCAGGTTAGTTAGCCTAGCTTAAAGTACTTATTTTGGACAAAGCTTGAAGCCTGGTATAGTTGAAAGCTCAGGTGGGACAACAACATGCTTGATGACAATATTTCCATCCATCCACATGAGCATTAGCATTTTGGCATTTTGAGATTTTTGTATTAAGTTCATGTTTGTTTTTAAATACATATGTAAATTATATGTACATCATATAAACTAATACTTTTATATATATAAAGTATCTTTTCATTAAATAAAATTTTATTATTCATGTTTTGTGCTATGATTGGTATACGTATATGTAGTACCTGGAGGGTGCTACAAATTTAAAGTAGAACTACAACTATTTAGAGAGTTGCTTCCCATTTATAAGCTTTAAGACTTGTTTCCTTGTACATATTTATCGTAGTTTTTCAGTAAAATAAGGTAAGCCTCTTGGCCACCTTATTTATTTTAAGATTGTTGTTTTTACTTTCTAAGTTCTAAAAGAGAATCAACCACAACAAAGATCACATTCAAGTTCAAGTCAAACAGATCACAAATAAATCGTCCAGGAGAATCAAAGAGAAATTATTACAGTATTAGTGCTCCTATGAAATTTGCAAAGAGAAATTATGTTAAATATCGATTAGTAAGGGGGAAGATCACCTTGAATAGATCAGGAAGGAGATCTAATCTCCTTTGTCATTGTTGATCCAGGGAATGGTGAAGTTGTCAGCTTAACGTTCTGTGGGAGAGTACTTGTCAATGTTGTCATTGGAGCACCAAGTAGTGATAAGATGAGAGAAGCTGTTACTGTCGAGGAAAACACGGAGCCCTTTGGTGTTGGATATGTCATCAACCTCACATGGCTAAGGTATTCACCACTAGTGAAAGCTGGGTAAACCGACTATTGCACTCTCAAAGTACCATATACACTTGTCCTCAGTAATACACCAACACGTGACTAAGAAAATTTTTCTCAATAATATCATAAATATATCAAAGGTTGTACAAAGTACATAACTTATTGTTCTACATGACATTACACATTCATACTAAACATACACAATGTTATACAGATGCCAAATGCTATATGCCATATGAGGATACTAAACATACACAATGTTATACAGATGCCAAATGCTATATGCCATATGAGGATGAGATTGTCAACACCAAGCTTGCTTCGAACCCACCTGAGCTCTCTAATAAGGCACACTTCAACCTCTTTCTAACTATGTCCTGAAAAATATAATTTGCAAAGAAATGAGATTGTAACTCAATAAGCAATTATTAATATAATACTACATATAATATTCCTCAAGAACTAATTAAGGAAAACTATATAAAATATGTTACACGATAACCTACAGGAATTCAGTATAAAAGGCTGCGCACGGCTGTGCAGGATTTGCACATGGTCGTGCCTGAGTTTGTAAACTCAGCACACTAAGCTCGCATGGCCATGTGGAAATCATACACGATCATGCCTGAGACTTGCCTTTTTCACTCTGGACACACATGTCCATGCCAAAATTGTAATACCCGTATTTTATAAGTACTGTTCATGCATTGTACATTTCATGACATATGGAGTAGAGATATGGATTGTATCTAAGAGTGGTTATGTGCATGTTGGTAGAGAGGGGTATAATTGCTAAGAAAGTTTGGAGTTATTTGTCAAAATAGAAAGTTATGGATTATTGGGTAATTATCCTAGTTCTTTAAGGGGGTGATGAGTTATTTTTGTGATATTTATATATATTTAATTAAGAGAGTTAGTATTATTTTATTAAGTGATAAGTTTGCTTTTAAGGAGGAAGACTTTAGAAGGGGCAAATGGTAGTTTTTGATTGGTGTATGTTATATGTGTGTATAAGTGTATGTGGTTGTAATAGTGTGTAGAGAATTGTAGAGAGAAAGAAGAAGAGGGAAATTTTGAGAGACTTTGGGAGATTTTGATAATTCTCTACACATCTAGCAAAGATTTTAGGGAGCTTAAGAAGATCAATTAGCCATTTGAGCATTATTTTTGGTAAGTCTTGCATTTATTTTGGTTAATTGAAGCTTAGTTTTGATGTTGTAATTCCGTGTTCTGTTTTCTTTATAAATCAGTCTTAATATTTTGGCCATATCTTGAGTTTTAGACCTCTGATTTGAGCAAGGTTTGATGCACTGAAAACATCAGAGTGTCCTCTACAATTTCTATTTTAAGGTTTAGCTGATTCTGCTATTAAGACTAACTGGCAGGGATCTATATTTTTGTGCTCATGCTATTAACTCTGTTTTGACTGTTTTACCCGAAATGCATCAAAAATCCATAATTAATTCCACACGTCCAAATTAAGTAATTCTAATTGGAATTTGAAGTAGACTCATAGATCTAGCTTTAGAAATATTTTTATGATTTTTAGACTTGTGTGTGAATTATTTGGATGCATTAAACCTAGAGTATGGGGTTGCACTTAGTTGCATTTTGTTGAGTTGGATGCAAGAGTCATGCTTGCTATATGGTATTGATATATGATTATGTGTAGGCTTTGATAAGGATATTGGAGATACTACTCACTAGGGGAGCTTTGTTTTTAAAGGAGTTGAAGCATCTTGAGTAAGTAATTATTAATATATATATATATATACCATGAGGAGACATAATCAAAAACATGGTAGAAAGCAATGCAGAAAGAATGAAGATTTATGCAGCCTACCTTATTGTTTCGTTAAACCAACCAGAGCATTAAGGCCACGAGGCGGGTATCCACAATAAGAGGGTAGGTATGTTAAACCGTTTGAAAGTTTGAACAGTAAAAATAAGTACTATTGAGATTAAAATAGTTTGTGCACAAAAATGTATAGTAAAAATAGTTACTGTTTAAATTTAATTAAAAGTTTGTATTATTTTTAATGCAGATGCAGATGAATGATCACAAAGCACCCTGTAAGAAAAATGACAATATATAGGATGTATGTAGGAGATGCAAAATGCATGTACACAAAGCACCCTGTCAAGAAAATTAAAAGTAGAAATGACCCAGAGGAATGCTCCAGACAGGTACCGTTCAGAACAAAAATGGTGTATGGCTCAGAGGAAGCCCAGACAGATAACCATACACAGAAAAGGGTAGAAGAAGAATTGAGCACAGTATAAAATAATACAAGTTTTCTGATGTGCAAGATCCCACTAGAGGCAAGCACAGAGCATACTTAGATTTGCAGAAAAATAAATTTAACACAGTTTGAAAGCCAAATTTATACCTTTATAAAATACTTATAAAAGATACAAATTATAGCCGATGGTTACAATATTTGAGTATAAGTGAAAGGAAACATAAAGGTTTACAATCACTCAATGTTTTGATTATAGAAAGAAAGAACATAAATTTTTTCTAATATATTTCTCTCTGAAGTTTGCAACCCCCTTCTCTGATGGCAAGAGGGTCCTCTTATAGTTAAGCTAAGGAGCTTGAGCAGGTAGAAGATAGGTTGGCTCTCTGATAGAGAGACTTTTTTGAGTCTGCAATTGGTGGGAGAAGACTGATGAGCTGCACATGGAGTGGGGCCGAGCTTCACATAGGAGAGCTGGAGCGTTCTTCACATTGGTGAGCTTTAGTTTGGTAAGGAAAGAGGCAGACAAAATTATTTTGAGTCTGCAGGCTTTTGGCTTTTACCTCTTTTTTTTAAGTCTTTTTACTTTTACATTTACAAAGGTTACAAGTAAATACAAAAGTAAATACAAACGATATAAAATACAAATACATAATACAAATACAAAACAAAATTAAAATACAATATTAGAATCCACTGTTGCCGAAGTAGTCATCTCCTAAATCAATGATAGGCTCAGAAGAACTTGAACTTTAAGAATCTTCAGGCAAAGAGTCTTCAGGCTGAGAGGATCCTCATTTGGAAGAGGAAGTTCTGTTGTCCAAATCTATTGGATTATCTGGTAGAATTCTTTTTTAGTTTTGGCACCAGCTAGTTTTAGCATTACAAATGACTTCCGTGCCAGGAAAACTGTAGTCTCCTTTGGGCATGGAAATAAGTTGTTCTTGACTAGCCAGTTGTTGACCTTTTGCAAAGTGATCTTCTCTTTGTATAAGAATAAATCCCACCATTTGACTTTGTATCTTCTGGTAAAGATTGTTTGACCATTCTGTTTCATGCTGTAAGAAAAATACCATACACACATCCAGGGGATAAAAAACTTTGTGCAAAATATGAGAAAAGGATTGAATCTTTTTTCATTTGCAGAAGGTTGGTAGTGCTATTTTAAGAGGTCAAAACATAGTGTGACTTTTGGAATTAATGTTTCAGGAATGTTCCCAAAGAAAGTCCATCATTGGATGAACCAGTAAGGAAGTTTGGAGGTTTGGAATTCTCTATCAAAAAAGAATAGCCAAGAATGGTTGGAATTGTCATTTTGGATAAAGAATGCATTGAACTAGGCCTGTTGATAGTCCTAGTAGTTAAAAAATTGACAATGGGTAACTCGGGTATCAAGGCTTGGTGGAAATGGTTTGGTTTTGTGCAATTCAGAACCCCATTCTGTTGGGTGAAGGATTTTCTAGATTGTACAGGTTGAATAAAAAGAATGTGGATTTTTCTCATCTTTCTTAAAATGTTTGAATTTGGCAGAGTGAGTAGTTTCTAAAATGACTTGATAAAAACTTTGAGGTTTAGAAATATTCCAAGGTTTATAAAACCAATTTTTTTGACACAGTTTAGAAACTGCCTTAGAGGATTTTTGTTCACAAAATCCGTCCTCCATGGTCAGAATGTTTTGAAAATTTAATATTTCCAAATACTCAGATTTTATTCTCAAAATTGGGTTTTATTTTAAAACAATTTGAGAAGAACCTATTTTGGAAATTATTTGAGATGGATTTTTTATAGAAATATCCATCTCAAAAATTTTTAAAATTTCTTTACCTTTTCCTGCTCTTTTTGAAGATTGGGAGCCAAAAGAAGTTTGAGCCGAAGTTGATTGAGCTGGAACTGTTTAGGTAGAAGGTTGAGAGGCCTGTGACATTGATTGAAGAGCCTAGAAGAGCTCTGGAGACTGGGTCAGTCATTTAACCCATGTTTGTATTTGGGCCTGTTTGTGGGCCTCAGCATCTTGTTCTTCTTAGACCATGTCCATCCAGGATTTGATGGGTTGGGATGAAAAAGGTTTGAGGAGTTTTTGAGCCATAAAATGGGCTAGTGTTTGGGCTTTTTGGGCCAGTGTTTGTTTTGGTGTTTGGGTTTTTTCATCACCAGTTTTTGCAGGGCCTTTGCCCTTATTTTCCTTATTCTTTCTGGGCATTAGGACTTGTTTTGTAGGAATTCCCACATTAGAAAGTCAGGAACTGAGTTTGTATCTCCTTTAATATATTCAATTTTAAAATCAAATATTGAAAGGATAGCTTGCCAACGGGCAAAAAT
>CATIWO010703793.1:0-17305 GCA_949673435.1 Macaranga tanarius | reverse complement strand
TGTAGGATATGGCAATAACCTATTAGTTGCTTATTTAGTCGAGAGACACTTAAGTAGATTAATATTGATTAAAGGTTGTGCATTAAAATTGGTTTTAAAAAGACATTAGGTTGGTGAGAGCTGTCAAACTTAGTGTTGATTAATTCTGATTTAATCATAGGTTTATCTGAGAGGAAGATCTATGATTTCTAAGATCCCTTCAAAATAAATTAGAACTAGTGTGAGACTAATTATGTAATCAATCCTTTGAAATGGTCAATTGAGAATAAGGAACCCTAGCTTATTAAATTGCAATGAATTTGTGTTTTTACTTTTGTTAATTTAGTTTTATTTCCTTGAAATTACAAACTCTATTTCATTGTCTAAACAATCAAACATTGTGAGTATTGCAATATTCAACTATAAATCTCTGTGGGATGATATCTCTATTTACTACTTGATACGATTCTGTATGCTTGCGGATAAGTACACATCATTAGGCAAAATCTCCCCAGGTAAATCCTGACCAGGAAGGACCTCTCCTCTGAGCAGAGGATATCAGGTTAGGTCATTCTTGTATGGGATGAAATTGATGTTTCATATAAATGGGCTCATGCATGTATCATTATAAAGTGATTATTACAATATAATAATTTGAGATATTAGATAAAGACACTTATCTGGCAGGTTGTAATCAGCCTTGGAGATTTTTGTAGATATTTTAGATCCATATGCATATATCTGCAAAGAAATTAGAGATTGTGTTTCTTTGCTTTTAGATCAAGTAGGATACATATATAGATTGCATAGTGAAAAAGGATTCATCTTTTTAAGAGCTTCGCTTGCCAATGTCATGATCATAATACCTGAAAGAAAGTTTTTCGATCTTCGAGATAAGGAAAATAATGGTCCTGAATTGCTTGGATATTCTTAATGCTTGAATGAGCTCTGTCAAGATAGAAACCCAGAGATCAGGAAATATAATACTGAATAGGAAAAAGGCACTTAAGCAGGAATTATAATCCTGACTAGGAAGAAGGCACCCAGGTAGGAGATAGGATCCTGGCCAGTTGGGAAAAAGTCTTCAAACCAAGAAAAATAAAGATTCGGTGTGAACTCTAAAGAATCATATATGACCAAAGAACTTTGTAAATAAGTCATCATCAAAACTTGACATAAAAATAGCACTTATAATTGTAGGGATGGATAGTAGATATTGTTTGCTTAGGAGAATTCTAGCTTCCAGGTTTTTCCCCCTTATATTCAAGGCACTCCGTAAAATTCTTTTCTGGCTTATTAGAGTGTGATGAGGAGTGGGAG
Source organism: Macaranga tanarius (assembly GCA_949673435.1). Lineage (NCBI taxonomy): Eukaryota > Viridiplantae > Streptophyta > Magnoliopsida > Malpighiales > Euphorbiaceae > Macaranga > Macaranga tanarius. The sequence continues at coordinate 16,006 of CATIWO010703793.1, read as the reverse complement.
GTCATTCGTTCTTTCTAGCTTTACTGCCTAGGAGTACTTGTGTGGGATTTTGAGGCTCATATTCCTCTATAGCTCATTGAGTGCCACTTTATATTAAAGTGAGATTCCCTTTTACTTTGCTTTTTTAGGATTTGAGTTTTGGTTCCTTAACCTTTTCTCTTCTGCTCCTCCTCAGTAGGTAACCTTGATCGTTACTCCTATCTAGAGACCTTTAGATGGGGCCTATTTTGAGCAAGCTTGCTTTTTAGGGTCCTGAGGCTGATTTTACCATATTTTTCTCTTCAACTTGTAGAGGCATTTTCCTCTGTAGCCAGTCGAGTGTTCCCACATAGGTATTTTACTTAATTCTTTAATGATGATTTCCATGTTCGAGGAGGTGAAGAATCTTCTCTTCTTGACAAGGATTTATGATATATTGATGCTTTGAGAGATGAATTGAAGGATTCTTCAAAATCATGATAGATTTCCAAGTTGTCTTGTTTACTATATTGATGATAGAGATTCTTTTTCCAAAGAGAGAAATCCTATCTAGGGATAGGGAAATAATATCACAAGAGAAGTTGTGCTTCAATAATGCAATAAGTTATGCATAAGGGTCATACCCTATGTGATATTTAATAGCTCATACAAATCAAAATAAGCAAGAATTTATTCATTTGGGATGTTAAAAATATGCTTAAATACCGTATAGGTTTCTAGGAGGCTAAACACGAGTTCTCTTATCTTAGAGAAAATTTAATGGGCTTAAGATTTCACATAAAGGCTAAAGCTTACTCAAGAATATTTTTCCTGAGTAGGATAAACAATGTGAGGTTATTTTCCTGTATAGGAAAGACCCATGCTTCATGGCTAAAACATGCATCATCATAAAACAATTATTAAAACATCATTATTAAAGATATTGGAAGAGGAAAACTGATCTGGTAAGCTGTTAGTAGTCTTGGAGATTTCTTGTAAACTTTTCATATCTGAATAAATAAGCCCAATGAGCATTGAGGAATACGATTGTGTCCTTTTGCTTTTGATCTAAGCAAGATGCATATATAGATTCCACAATAATGAGGGATTCCTTTTTCTTTTAAAGCTCTACTTGACAATATTCCTTGACCTTTGAGGTAGGAAAATGAAAACTGTTGATTGCCTGAGTGGATATTTTTTGAGTGGTGCTGGTACTCATGATAGTTCTAGGTTTTGGGTAGAAACAACCAATCAGGAAATCCTCGGTAGATGAAAGGCACTTGGCTATAAAAATAACAACTCTACTGTAGGGGATCGTCTACTCAGGACAAATCATAAAATCCTGTGTAGGTGAAATAACTGCAGCTACTCAGGATTTTTACCAACTCAGTGTACATGAGCTCATACTCCTAAGGATGAGATCTGATATGATGCTAATAATAATAGGCTTGCAAGAAGGCTAATAGGCCATAGATTATTGTTGCATTATTCATCACCTTGGGATTTTTCATGGAAATAAGTTTAAAACTCATATCTCAACTTGGGTTTTTGAATAAAAGAGAGATTTCAACAAGGTTGGGTATTCCATTCTTTCTTCGATTTTCTATAGAGAAAATGTAAAGATCAAAAGAAAATACAAAGGCAATAATTCTTCACTCACAAATCAAGAATATATATGATGAAAGGAATTTGAAGAGAAAAAATGATAACTTTTAAGCAACAAAATCACCCTTTTTCCCTACAGACGGCACCATTTGATATGGGTGCTCCATCATCTTAGCTCCAGCTAAGCATTCTAGATCTGTAAGAGTCAACAATAAAGAGCTAAGGGCTTGGAATGTCCCAAGACCCCTCCGACGATCAAGTCAGTGATATTCCTGAGTGGGTATAGCAATGTGCTATGTAAGGAATGCCAATGAGATTAAGAAAAATGAAGTTGTTTTAATGGAATTGAGTTTTGGAAAATAAAACTCAGAGTGAAGAAGAATAAGAAAAATGAAAAACAGAGAGTAAAGTTAAAGAAGTCCTTTACCACCATTATTTCTAAATTTTATTTGGTGAGGAGTGTACTTGAGAGAGAAGAAATGGAGACCACCTTATTAGAACACTTGAGTGTTTTACAGCTGGCGGGTTGGTGGCATCGAAACATTTATGGCGAGTGACGGCCGCATTTAATGCGAAGTAGAAGGAAAGTAGGCTGCACGTTTCCTGAGAGGAATTATCCTGTGTGGAGTTTCCTGTCTACCTAAGCATGTCAAGTTTAATCAGCACTCAGGCATAAGCCCGACTTGGACTGTTAATAAGTCAAACTACCATAAAGGGTCCCACCGAAGAAATTTGCAGACCCTTCTCTTACACGTTGCAGTTTCTAATTGGTCAGGTGTTTTTGTGTATCATCAATATGCATCAAAATTAAGCTAAAATATAAACTAAATGCAACCTAAATATGCATGAAACATCCTAAAATTGCTATGCTAATTACAACATATCAAAATACAATCCACTATAATAATTACAACAACAAAAATAAAATTACACACAAAGAAAGGAGGGAGGAAAAAATATTACAACCCTTTTTTATGGGAATTAAATAAAAATAAATAATCCTAATAAAGCAAAAATAATGGTGTAAACCATTATTCGCTTCAATCTGCCAAACAAAAGAATAGTTTAAGTCTTTAGAACATAAATCCTACAAAGAAATTCAAAGAAATTAGCAAATAAATATACAAAAATAAAGAAAATTAAACAATTGGTCACAGAGGCAAAGGCGTCACCTCTGTGGAACTAGGGCGGTGCCTCATCAGGGAAGGCATCGCCTTTAACACTAACAGTAAAAAAATTAAATTATGAACTTAACAGTAGAGGCGGCGCCTCTGTAGACAGAGGCATTGCCTTTGTACTTTTTGTAAAATAAAAAAATCATATTTTTTATCAATTGGATTATATAATAACATCATAAGAGATCAATTTAGTTTTAACTGGTAAGGAAAACACGAGTTCACACACTACAATCAAAAAAATGAAAGAAAATATGAGAATTGAAAAATAAAGAAACAAAAAATAAAAAAAGAAAAATTTACTAAAAATTGGGTTAAAAGTAGTTTAGCCCTCATATTAATTATGGAACACCCTTTAGCTTAGGAAATTCACGAATTCTTACCCTTCTAACCTTTCTAGAATTCTCCTTTCTTATTTTTGTTTTTTTTCTTTTTTTCTCTAGCTAAAAAAATCCCCCTCTCACAAAAATTAATCCCTCTATTTATAAAGGTTTAAATCACTTAAAATCTCATTAAACTACATTCCTTTTCTTCTTCCTCTCCCATGAACGCGGGATAGGAGTTACAAAACATGGGAGAATCCTACATTTTATATTAATGGGCATTTATTTTTTTTAGCACTGAATCATAGAGGCGGCGCCCTTGTGATGAAGAGGCAGCGCCAGCTCCTTTATAAAATTGGGCCTCTGGGCATGATTTGTGGGCTATATTTGATTGGGCTTGGTTTTGCAGGCTGTTTGGGTTTAACCTGATTAAATGTGTTTTGGGCTGGATTCAATTGGGTTACAAGTGAATTTGGGCTTCTCTTAAGTGGGCCAAAATTCAATTCCCTTGCCAAATTGGGCTTACTTGTCATTTTATTATCATTGGGCTTTTCTTTATGGGCCGGCTAAACTATGTGCCCATAATATTTATATAAAAAAATAAAGTTAAAAGATTTATACATATAATTTACTTTTTAAAAAAAATAAATTTTAAAAAGTAAAAATGAATGTTTCATTTATATCTTTTGGGAAAATGATCAATTCTATCTCGAACTTTGGCCCAATTTTCAATTATATCATATTTTTAAAGTTATATCAATTTAGTTATTCAACTTTAAAATTTGTATTAATCATATCCTATTTTAGTTTAAAGGATACTTGCATTTTTTATGTTTTAACTTTTTAATTTTTACTATTTTGGTGTCTCAACAATTTTTTTGTTCAATTCAATGTCCAAACTTTTTAAAATATCAATTATTCGGTACTTCTAGTCAATATTTCCTTAATAAAGTGATGATTGTGCATCAATAGGCCCCATTTCACTATGACATGTGTTCCGTTTCACATAAAAATAATGTATGGAAAAAAATAACCATCCTCCTGAATCTCCTCCCTCTCACGTGACTTTTCCCTCTCTCAAACATTGCCACGACCTTTCTCCTTACCTCCGTAGCTTCATTATCAACGTTATCACCACATGCATCGCTGCCTTCATCATTGTCACCACCACTAGGCTGAATCAACAAGTTTGTAGTGATCTCTTCATACCTCAGTTACATTTCCACAGGGCCAATTAGAATGACAAAGACACCTACTTCTTAGTGTTGCGATGCTTTAAAGAAGGTTTTAAGCTCCGATGAAGGTAATTGCTTATGTTACATTATAAAGAAGCCTCTTATCAGATTCCCATTAAACTAACCACGAGTGGTTTCTTTGCCTTCTGTTTGTCGTCTCATGATGACGAAGGATAGTGAATCTCTAAAATCAATTTGTTTAGGTTAGGGTTTTAATTTCCGTAAAGGGAAATTTTTCTCCCTTGGAGGAAGTATAGTTCTTCATATTAAAGTTTTCCATAGAGGAAATTTTGCTTTTATGGAGAAGTTTAAGATCTTTGAGTGAAAATTTTTCTCCTATGTAGGAGTTAAAGATGCATGATCAAGAGTTTTTCGTTGAGGATTTTCTTTAAAGGGAATTCATCACTTGATTCATCAACAATTATTTGTATCCGAGTAGGATAAAAAATCTTTCTTCTTCTTTTTATTGCTCTTCAATCCAGACATAATATCGACATCATTATCTTCTTCTATGATTGTGTCCACTTAGATATATCTTGGACAGTAAAAATAAATGTGTACGTGCCTTTTTCCACAGAAGCTCAATGTAACTTCAGTAATTTGAGCTTTTAAAAAAATGGACCATGTAGGTATTTCTAGGAATTTTTATGTTGTGAAAGAGCTTTTTGCCTGAATGGGTTAAATTTATCATCTGATTGGATTTCATTCATGCTAGAGAAATGTCAAATAGCTTGGGTGATAACAAAAAGAGGGCTCATTGCATAAGATATCTTCCAACAATATTCAAGCAAATTTTGATGAAGCAAGATCCCTCTCTCAAAATTAAAGATATAAGGTAGAGTGGGGTAAGATTATCCTACTTAGCATTTACTTTAGATGAATCATAATAATTAGGAGTTTAGTAGGCTTGTTGTGGAGAATGATCGCTTGAAGTAAGAAGTAGGTGGCCTCAAGGATGATTTTAACAAAACTGTCTTACTACTCTGAATGTCAGAGAGGGTTAGCGCTAGCCTTAAGGCTGAGAAGAGGCAACTCTCTGAGTTGAATTCAAAAATGAGACAGGAGATCATCCTACTCAAGAAGCAGTTTTCTGAGAAGGTGGCTAAGAAAGAAATTAGCCTCAAGCAAGCAATGGAGGACTTTAAGGGTTCTGAGGAGTATAATCAGGAGATGACCCTTCGTGCTGCTGACTTTTACTCATCTAGATGGTATGATTTCCTATAGATGGCCCATAGCCATTTTTCCAATAAGGATTTTTGCTACTTCAATATCATAGGAGGGGATTCAGGAAGTCACCCAGGAGGGATTTATCCTTCTCGAGATAAATTAGCTCTAAGTCCTCCTCTGGGCATAATAACTGGTGAGGATATCCAGGATGTTCCTGATACTACCGAGAAGGCCATAGATGGTCTGGATGTACCTGGCGAGCTTAAAGAAAGTAAGGGAGGAAATTCTTCTAAGCCTATCTCTAGCGCTTCTGAGGATAAACCTAGTTCCTCTATTATGGGCGATGAAGTTTAAGTAGCTCTCCGTACTTATTTTATTTGACTTGTATGATTAAGTAGTTGTTGTAATATGGAAATAATGCAACTTAGCTCCACTGGCGTGTTGCACTTCATTTTGCTTAAAATGTTCAAGCAATGCTTCTCTTTGATAGATATTTTCTATTTTCTTTGATTCCCAATGGAGGGTATCAGGTATAAGCCTAATTTCTATTTAGAGAATTCCTGTGCAGGTACTCCCTGGGGAGTGAATGGTATTTGTCTCACTTCTGGAGACATAAATGGGTCGAATGCATTCTGTTATAGTGCACTTCACTTTTGGAAGTGTTCTCCTGTTGTTGGAGAAAATTGATATATCCTGATGTGAAATGTCTCCCTTTGTTAGGGAGGTCGGTCATTTCACGTAGGATGTTCCTCAGGGTTATTCCTATCAGGAATGATCCTAATATCCTGCTCTTCAGGGATATTCTTATAAGGAATGATCATATTCCTCGAGGACATTCCTATAAGGAATGATCCTATTCTTCAGGGATATTCTTGTAAGGAATGATCCTATTCCTCGGGGATATTCCTATAAGGAATGATCTTGTTCTTTAGGGATATTCCTGTAAGGAATGATCTTGTATGGTCTTCCAGTATTTTTGATTGGCACATGAGTAATTCTTTTTAAATAGAGTATAACATAAAAATAATAATTGATGTTGAAGAAGATTACCATAGCTGACCAGATAAAAAAAGAGATATATAAGATGAGTCCATCTGTAGAGAGAATAGCTCCCATTAATTGAGAAAAGCATATGAAACAGCACAGATGGCTAATAGGGCCAAGCAAGAAACATATGGAATAACATAGATGGCTAATGGGGCCAAGCAAGCGTCCGTTTACATTATGAAAATATCCCTTGCAGTACTAAAAAGAACAAAAGATGCAATAGTTGGCTGATTTACGTGAAAAGGGAGTAGTCCAAGGGGACTAGGAGTTCCTATACTAATAATACTTCTTCAAGTGTTGAGAGTTCCATGTATGAGGGAGCAGGCTTCCACTAGCATCGGCCAAGTGATAAGTCCCCTGCCTGATTACTTTCACAATCTTGAATGGACCTTCCTAAGTAAGAGATAGTTTCCCTTGTCCTTCCTTCCTACGTGTGGTGGCCAGGTGCCTGAGTACCCAATCTCCCACTGTTAAGGGTTTAGGCTTAACTCTAGTGCTGAAGTAGTAGGCAGCTTTCCTTTGTTGTGCTGTAATTTTAACTGATGTCTCTTCTCTTAGGCCTTTAAGTAGGTCTAAGTTGATCTTCAACTTCTCTTTGTTCTCATTCAAGTTATAATACTGTACTTTTTATGAAGGCATTCCGATCTCTACAGGGATTACTGCTTCAGTTCCATAAGTTAAGGAGAAGGGGGTTTCCCTTATGGTGGCTCTAGGAGTAGTCCTGTAAGCCCATAAAATTTTTGGTAGCTCTTCCGTCCAGTTGTTCTTAGCACCTTCTACTCACTTTTTCAGCCCCTGTAGGATAGTCATGTTTGATACTTCTGCTTGCCCATTTGTTTGTGGGTGCGAAACAAAACTAAATCAATGATCGATGTTTAGCCCTTTAGTGAACTATCTGAATTTATCATAATTAAACTGCTTTCCATTATCAAACACCAGAATCTTGGGAACTCAAAATCTACAAATTATGCTTCTCCACACAAAATTGATGGCTTTAGTGATTTGGTAGGAATTATCCTGACTAGGAATTGCTTTCTTCTTGTTTCTCATATTTTTTAATAGTTGCTTCAGGGATAGGTTTCTTTCTCTGAGACTTGAAGATGGCCCTAAGCCTCTAATTTGAGTTTATTGAGCAGGTTTGCAGATGAATCAAAACTACATTCGAGAGAATTTGCCAAAATGCTCCTTTCCTGCTCAAGGTGAAATAGTTCACCGTATAAACACCTTCCTGCCAAACATACTTCTTCAACATAACCCATAAAAGTAACATGATTGCCATGTCTATCTTATTAGGATAGAATTATTAAGCCAGGTTTGGGATATTTCTTCCAAGGTGGTAGGGAATATTTCGCACAGGACAACACCTAGCTGGAGATGCAATTCTATAATTTCAAACCTTTTATCCCATTCCTCTGTTCCAAAAGCTTCCTAACATCATCCTTTATCCTATGTAAGTGATAATGAGAGCTGAAGATAATTATTTTTCCTCTTTTCCTTCTAAGTCTCCACGGGTGTGTAAGTATTAAAATAAGAGCATGTCCTTTTTTTGTGGGGTACACAAGCATTAGTTCTTTGTCTTTACCATCTTTTATACCCTAGGTAGGATGGCCTTTCTAAGAGTTTGTTGAATCACATCTTTCATTATAATCAGGAAAATTCACATCAGTTTGCATTCTATGGTCAAAATCTTCAATTTTATCATCCTCATAAACCACTAGCTTTCTTCTCACACCATTCGACGTATTGGCATAAAGATCTATGACTTTAATATTGCTTTTCCTTAGATTCCTTGGATCTTACAAAAAATGAAATGGGTTTTCATCCTATAAGAATAGTAAAAAGATTTTATAAGTCTTTGAGAGTTTGTGTTATCAACATGTCTGTCACCCTTCCAGCAAAATTGCTTGAGTTGACCGTTGTAACCTTTTACAAATATTCTTTGATTTCCAATGGAGGAAATATAAGTATCAATAAGGTGCTACGATATTATTCTTCAAATTCACTATTTATACTGAAGAAGATAACTCCTTAGTCATGGAATCCTGAGTACTCAATATCCTTTTCTTACATAGGATTTTATTAGGGAGGAATTTTAATTGAAACTTCTTCACTTTTCTTTAAAATACAAAATTGAGTCTTTAAACAAGCTTTGATAGACCTTCCCAGGATATTTGGATGCACTTCTGAAAATTCTTTCCCTTCTAACTCGGCCTGAGGAAGTCTTTAAAATCCATAGGGACTTGACGATAACTAGAGAGAGTATTCATATATCCTTCTCCCCCTCAAAAAGAGTTTGAGGAAAAGCAATGACTTCAAACTGAATGAACTGATGTTGGCTAAACTTTTTTATATTCTTATCAAAGATTATATTCTAAGAAGCTGATTTGTGATCAGTCCATGAGATTAAGAAATTAACTTATTGGAATAATTTCATCATTAGTAGATCTATTGTAAAATTAGATATAATAATTCTTCTAAGTTGGCTGTGTTTAAAAACCCATATAGAGAGGCCATAAATCTGAATGAGGAAAAATCCTGTACAGATGATCTACCTTAGGGTAGAATTTATATAGGCATCATGGTAATCATCGAGCAATAGAGCTAACAGAGTTGAATCTGAAGAGTAAAATGAGTTCTACTGACTTGATTCAGGACACCATATAGCTTTTCAATTTGTAAGTGATCTTCAAGTTTGAGGATTCATCAGATAATACTTCTTCTTCGAGATTGTAGTAAATATAAATAGCTTCTTGAATAATTATATTCATAAGAATATCCTCTTCAAGGTGAAGAAAGTATGTTGTTGACTTCATATTATTTAGTTGCCTCATTCAGATTCTCTTCTTAAGAAAATCCTGTTCGAGAGTATATTGACAATAATAGGATAGAAGTATTTACTCCCATAAAAATTGAATGACATATTTCAATAATGCAGCGAACTATGTAGGATAATTACACTTATGCAAACAGATAATGTATGGTATGATTCTAAAAAATATGATTTGAAATATACAATGATGGAATATTATGTTATATGACTTAACACTATCAAGGAAGAAAATTTTAGTCTCGAAACTCATATGAGATTCAGCAACTCATGCAAATGATAATAAATAAGAATTCATCTATTCAGAAAGCTAAAATATAAGCTTTATTACTAATTAAGTCATTGAAGACTTGAATACAAGCTCTCTCATTATAAAGAAAATATTAGGGAGGTCAGGATACTACTTAGAGGTTAGGCAAAATCATGCCTAGATAAATCCTGAATAGGAATGACCTCTCCTCTGAGTAGAGGATATCAGGTTAGGTCATTTCTTATATGGGATGAAATTCATGTTTCATATAAATAGACTCGTACATGTATCATTGCAAAGTGATTACTACAATATAATAATTGAGATATTAGATAAAGAAACTTATCTGGCAGGCTGTAATCAGCCTTGGAGACATTTTTTGAAGATATTTTAGATCCATATGCATGTATCCAAAAAGAATCAGAGATTGTGTTTCTTTGCTTTTGGGTCAAGTAGGATGCATATATAGATTACATAGTGAAAAAAGGATTCATCCTTTTAAGAGCTTTACTTGTCAATGTCATGATCATAATACTTGAAAGAAAGTTTTTCAATCTTTGAGACTGGGAAATTAATGGCCTTAAATTGCTTGGATATTCTTAATGCTTGAATGAGCTCTGGTAAGATAAAAATCCACAGATTAGGAAATATGATCCTGACTAGCAAGAAGGCACTTGAGTAGGAATCACAATCCTGACTAGTTGCAAAAAGTCTTCTAACGAAGAAAAATGAATATTCGGTACGAACCCTGAAGAATCATATATGATCGGAGAACTTTGTAAATAAGTCATCATTAAAACTTGAAATAGAATAGCCCTTTCAATTATAGGGATTGATAGTAGATGTTGTCTGCTCAGGAGAATTCTAGCTTCTGGGTTTTTTCCCCTTCCATTTAAGGCACTCCGTAAGATTCCTTTCTAGCCTATTAGAGAGTGATGAGGAGTATGAGGTCATTCTTTCTTTCTAGCTTTGTTGCCTAGGAGTACTTGTGTGGAATTTTGAGGCTTATCTTCCTCTATAGCTCTTTGAGTGTCATTATCTATTAGAACGAGATTCCCCTTTACTTTGCTATTTTAAGATTCGAGTTCTGGTTCCTTGACCTTTTCTCTTCTGCTCCTCATTGGCAGGCAACCTTGACCATTATTCTTGTATAGGAACCTTTAGGCGGAGCCTACCTTTTCCTGTGTGGGTTTACTTGTTAGGGTCCTAAGGCTGATTTTACTGCATTTTTCTCTTCATCTTGAAGAGGTATTTTCCTCTGTACCAAGTCAGGTGTTTCCACATAGGGATCTTTACTTGATTTTTTAATGATGATTTTCATGTCTCAGGAGGTAAAGAATCTTCTCTTCTTGACAAGGATTTATGATATATTGACGCTTTTAGAGCTGAAGAGAGGAATTTTCTTAAAATCATGATAGACTCTCATTCACTATATTGATAATGGAGATTCCCTTTTGAAGGAGATAAATCCTATTCAAGAACAAGGTGATAATATTATAAGACAAGTGTACATATTCATAAAATTTATTATTGTACTTAAATAAGAATGTAGTAATTTATGCAAATGCTTTATTGTTCAAGTCATTGGAGACCTAAACATGAGTTCTCTTATCTTAGAGAAAATCTAATGGGGTTACGATTTCACACAAAGGCTAGACATAATTAATCTAAGTAGCAAGAGAAAAGATCTAAAGCTTACCCAGGAATAACTTTCCTGAGTAGGATAAATAATGTGAGGTTACTTTCCTGTATAAGAAAGAACTCATGCTTCATGGCTAGAACATGCATCATCTTAAAAGTAATTATAAGAACATCATTATTAGAGATATTAGAAGATATTTCCTGAGTGGTGCTAGTGCTCAGGACAGTTCTAGCTTATATATGTAAATAACCCATCAAGAAATCCTATACAGGTGAAAAAGCACTTGGCTAGAAAAATAACGATTCTGCTATAGGGGATCCTCTACTCTCAAAAAATTATAAATTCCTGTGTAGGTGAAATAACTGCAGCTACTCGAGATATTTCACGAATCCAGCGTAAATGAGCTAATACTTCTAAAGATGGGGTCTGAAATGATGCTAATAATAATAGGCTTGCAAGAAGGCTAAAAAGCCATAGATTACTGTCGGATTACTCATCGCCTTGGCATTTTTCATGGAAATAAGCCTGAAACTCATGGTTCAACTTGGGATTTTGAATAAAAATAAAATCTCAGCAAAGTTGGGCATTTTGACAGCAAAGAGAATTATTTATATAGAGACTACGGTGGTCATTTATATAAGATAGTACATCTGTCATTTTGAACCCAAATTTATGCAACTGAGATGGAAAAGGAAAATAAAATGAAAGCAAGAAGATTGCTGAAGTAATTATTTCTTCACAGCCCAAAAGAAAATAGCAGCAAACAGACAAGATATTAAGGAAAAGAGATTATTTTACATGACAAAAATACCCTTTTCCCATAGACGATGCCATTCTGATGTGGGTGCTCCATCATCTTAGCTCCAGCGTGTACTTCATATCTCTATTGATCAAGAACAAATAAGGTGAAACAGGTTTTGGACTGGCCAAAACCCCTTCGACGGTCAAGTTAGCAAGAGTCATTATGGGAGTCATACGGGAAATATCCCGAGTAGTAAAAGTAATGAATTAAAAGAGCATTGAATTAGATTTCATGAAAATCAGAGAAAAAGCAGAGAAAGAAGAAGAAATATGGAGAAAAAGATGAACCTCCTTCTTTAGATTGTAGAGCTTTTATATAGACTTGGTGGTATGTGGTCGGTGAGTGAAGCATTTAATTCATGTCCGAGATTGTTTGGAAAGAGGGAAACAATATGTTTCTTATGCAGGTTCATGTTTCCTAAGGAGGATTTTATTTCATGAGAGGAATTTTCCTTACAGGTTGGGTTTAATCGGCTATTGGGCAAATGTCTGAGTAGAGCAATTGACAAGTCAAATGACCATGAAGGATCCCACTGAAGAGATTTGCAAACCCTTATCTTACACTGGCAGTTTCTAATTGGTCAGGTATTTTTGTGTATCATTACTTTTGTTTATGCCCTTTCGTATTTGCTTTCTATGTCGTAGCCAATAACTTCAAGATGCTGTTAAGATTGAAAGGCATTTGAGATTAAGAAACACATCTATGCTATTACTGCATCCTCAAACCTTGCTCATTTTTATAAGAATTTTGATTTAGAACAGGTTTTATTCATTTTGAAGAATTTTGTTCCTTATATTATTGTTTGTTCTCAATAAGTTATAGTTTACCAAATGTGACATGACACTTTTCCAGGATTTTTACTTTAATTACTTTGATTTCGATGAGTATATTATACAACATGTAGCTTTTTTTGTTAGCATATCTCATTATATTCATAGAAGAAAGCGGTAAAGATCTGGACAAAGTCCTCCCTAGGTTCTCATCTTTCCCTTGCCTACAATTGCATGCCTCTGCGGAAGAAGGCTAAGATGTATATGATGGGTCATCAGCGGGAGATGCATTAGGAGATGATGCCGCAATAACAACATAGACACACCTCGTTGACCATTGGTGGAAAGGAGTAGGACGAGGACGAGGACCAAAACGGGGGCATTTTGTAAAAAAGATATGGAAGATAATAGTTTAGGATTAGATTTGTCTTTTTAATTTTTTTGACATGGCATTTGATTAGGCAAAAATAGGTTCCACTTCTTCCCAATCAGCACTCCGACATAAGGCTATAAGCACCACATTGACTACAAATTTTAAAGTTCAGATACTCGATTGAATAAAAAAATTGTTAATACACCAAAATATAAAAAATTAAAAAGTTGAGACACCAAAAATGCAATTATTCCTAATTTAATGATCCTTATAAAAAAAGTATTTATTAAAATACTTTTCGCTTATTTTTTAACAAAAAAATAAAATGTAAAAGAATATTTTCAAATGTTAATCTTACTACTTTTAAAATAACATAAAAAATTAATTTTGAAATAATTTCATAAAATTAAAATTTTTTACATTATTTTATACGCCAACAATCTTCATATTTTAATTTTTCTAAAATTTATTTCTCAACTTTCAATTATATTATTTAAACTTTTGTTAATAAAGGATTGAACACAAAAAATAGTGTGAAATGGAGAAAATAGAGAGAGAATTAGAGATGTTAAGAATACTAGTCAATAATTTTTTTTTTTTTAAAAAGTATTTTTTAAAAAAAATAATTTTTTTGAAAAAATATATATTTTTTAAAATCTTGTAATACAAACAACACAACTTATAAATCAATCATTACATATTTTAATATTAATAAAAATAGAAATATAAAGGAAGTTTTTTTTTTTTCAACTATCACTATCAAAACAATGAAAGTTTTAAGAATTTTTGTATTTTTTAAAAAAGATTAAATCTTCTTTATATTCTTTATCAATATTTTTCAATATCTCTAATGTTCTCCTTTTTTTTTTTTTTCCTTTTCCACACTTTTTTTAATGTTCTAACTCTATCAGAAAATTTTTGATAATACGGTTGTAATTTGAGAAATAAATTTTTTAAAAAATTAAAATATAGGGGGTTTGTATAAAATAATATAAAAAGTTATAATTTTATTAAAATATTTCAACATCAATTTTTGACTATTTTGAAAGTGGTAAGATTAATATTTGAAAATATTTTACATTTTTTTTGTTTAAAAAAAAAAAGAAAAAAAGAGTTTAATAAATAAATTTATTTTATAAAGATCTAAAAGTAATTTTTAAAGTACATTGAGATTCTTAAACTAAAATAGGATAGAATTGATACAATTTCTAAAATTAAATAACTAAATTGATATAACTTTAAAAACGGAATATAAATAAAAATTACACCAAAGTTCAGGGTAGAATTAAACATTTTCCCATATTTTTTTTAAATCAAAACTAAATGGACATGTGATATTATTATTTAAATATGCATGACAGATCATGAAGTAAATTAAGATTAGATGGATCATAAATATTTAAATTGTATGTTTACTACTAAAAAAAATACAAATAGAAATTGAGTACTCAAATTGATATGAAATCAAAGTTTGGCAACCATATATGCATTTAAACTAGTGACCACGTCAGTATTTCGCCGACTGGTGATTGATATTTAAATTGAAATTTGAATATTGAAAAAATACAAATTAAAATTGATCCAAAATAAAATAAACTGTACGTTAGGTGACTACAGATGAATTTAACCATCCATGTTTTGCAGAGGGACTAAACAATTTTGCAGATTCAATGCTTTTTATAAAGTGTACTCAATAATAATAATAATTAATGCTTTTAAAAAAAAAACAAATAATTAATGCACCTATTCGAAACATGATTTATTTAATTTATGATGTAAGTGTTGACCTGTTGGAGAGTTAAGATATTGATGTATCTATGTATATTTTTGGGTCTTTTTACCACCGATTGTTAGCTAAATACATAGGTGGGTACCTCAATTTGTAAAATAAATAAATAAATAAAATAAAATTTTTCATACTTCATTTTAAACATATCGGACATTGCAACTTGCAAAATTGATATTTAAACTTAATATTCACAAATGTGTTTGGCCTTTCACATATACTTCTAGTCATTTTCATAGGAGATTATTACTTTCTTTATTTATTATTTATCATCTTGTTGTATATATGCAATTCGAAGCTATTGATAGTTTATAAGTTTACTTATACAACGAGATGTAGAATGTGTTTCATATTATGGTTATTTTGAAAAAGCCTATTTTTTAAATTAAAATATTTTTCACTTTTGAAAAAAAGTTAGTTTAATTTTATTTTTTTTTATTTTTTTTTTAAAAAATTTTTTTTTTATTGACATGGGCGTGCATTTCACCATGCACGCCCATGCAAAGATAGCCTTGTTTTTTATGGCATGGGCGTGCAACACCATTGCACGCCCATGCAAGGCTTTTATTTTTATTTTTTATTTTTTTTAACATGGGCGTGCTTTACACCATTCACACCCATGCAAAGTCTCTTAACTTTTATGGCATGGGCGTGCTAGCACATTGCACGCCCATGCAATGGTGTAACACGGGTGTGCTTTATTATAGCATGCCGAGCATGTGGGAATTTTTTTAACAAACATGCATGCATGCAAATATTATGTAGCACTAAAAATAAATGACACAGTGTCCCACGATTGCACTAAATTTCAGAATCAAATTAATACAGATAAACGCGCATGAATATGCCAAAATGCCTACACAAATAAAAACAAAAGTAATTAAAAATGCCCTGTGTTAATTCCATTTAGCTGCAGGAGTCGAGTTAAATCTTGAACCTGAGAAAGCTCCTTCTGCATATGAATTTAGTCTCTGTGATATCCTGCATAGAGAACAAATATTCGTGAAGTGTAGGGGTGTATCAGAAAAACTAAAAATAAAAAGAAA
>CATIWO010703698.1:0-14577 GCA_949673435.1 Macaranga tanarius | reverse complement strand
GGGATTTGTAAGAGTTCGTACGGTAGATTAAGATCCATGAGATGATTTCGCAAACGAATGCGGTGCAGATTGAGATTCCGACGACGCTTAGGCTGTCGGAGTATTTGAAGGATGCGAGAGCTTGCAGCATATCCATTGGAGGGAGAGAGAAAGAGAGATCGAAGGAAAGTGACTGCAGAAAAAGGAGTGATTTGACGCTGTGCTGATACGCCCATGTACGGTATATGATTTTTATTATTTTGGGTAAGGTAGACAGTTATGCCCCTTAATTTATTTTTAGGTTTAATTTGCTCCAAATTTAACTTTCTTTTGTCAATTTAGCCCCAAGTTGAACTTTGTCGTCTTGAAGACTTGCAAGTTTTAGATATATAATTTACAAATTTTTATCCATTTAAATATTTATTTAAAAAATCTATTATTAAAAAACCATAATTTTATAATAACTTATTTAATAAATAATTTATTTTAAATTTTTAATGAATAATTTTTATTTTTATTTTATATTAACTCGCTTAGATTTATTTAAACTCGTGAACAGCTCATGAATATTAAGTAATATAGTGAGTTCAGTTCGAATTCGACTCGTTTATAAATGAACAAACCCGAAGTAACCCTAGCTAAATATTCTAATTGGACTCCTGACTTTTACTCTAAGAGCGGATTGGACCTTGATGATTCTTTTGGGCCTATTTAAATCTTGTTCTTACTTATTAAATTCAATCAAATTGGACACTGCCTTAGTAAACTACTAAACTATGTATTATGTAACATCTGTTGAGTCCCCCCACGTGAACATATAAGCCTACCATGTTTTTTAAACAACTATCAATGTGGCTAAAAGCAGAGTTTGTCATCTCTTTTCTCTCATTGCCAACATTCACCAGTAGCTAGGGGTGTAACTGCGAGCCGCTCGGTGTTCGGCTCATTAAAAGTTCGTTTGAACTCATATATTAAAGCTCATTTAATAAATGAGCCGAGCTCAAATTATATAACGCTCGGCTCATGAAGCTCACAAATAAGCTCGAATAAGAGCTCGCAAACAAGCTCGTAATTTTAATGTATTAATAATTTAATTTTAAATATATAATATATAAATTTTTATTCATTTAAATATTTTAAAAATATATTATTATAAAAAATCAGAATTTTATAATAACTTATTTAGTAAATAATTTATTTTAAATTTTTTAATGAATAATTTAAATTTATACATTATATTTTTAGAAATTTTTTTTTTAGTTTATTTGGACTTTTTTAAGCTCTTAAACAGCTCGCGAACACTAAGCGGCATAATGAGCTCTTCTTGAGTTCAGCTCGTTTATAAATGAATCAAGCCCGAACTAGTCAAACTCAGCTCGACTCGGCTCGTTTACACCCCTACTAGTAGCTGATAGCTTATAGTTATCACTGATAGTTATTATTCGATAGTTGACAGCTGTTGATAGTTATATGTTTAATGACTATTATAAACATTAATTAAGTTTTTTACAATGTTTAAATTTTTACTTATTATTATTTAATTATTTATATGTTGAATTGTATTCAATTATACATATTAATTTTATAAGAAATATTTTATATTTATAATTTTTAAATGTTAAAAATAACACAAGTAAATACAATAGTTATATAATAATATATTTCTATTAATTTTATATATATAGTGTATGTGTGTATTAATATTAAATTATAAATAAAAATATTGATATATAAAAAAATGAATATAATGAACTTGTATATTTATAAAAAATTATCTAAAAAATTATTTAACAAAATATGAAAATATAGAAGAGTATGGAGAAAAAATATACCCATTAGTTTAATTTAAATTGATTAGGATAATTAAATAATTATATTTAAAAATATAAAAATAATTAAGTAAATGCATTTGAATTATGGGGGTGTTTATTTTATCTGTTGGGATTGAGCTGTTAGCTGTTCAGTTCCCAACAGCTACAAAAAATTATTTGGTTAATTATTTTTTAAAATGAGTTGGTAGATATTAGACACCCGAACTGTACCAATTCATATCAGCTTCAATTTAGAACTTTTCACCAACACCTCTATTTTTTTAATTATATTTACTATCTTATCCTTTTAATTTTAACTAATTATCACTACTTAATAAAATAACTAATTATCATTACTTAATAAAATAATTGATTATCATTACTTAATAAAATATTATTTGGATAATTATTAAAATGTTAATATTTTAGTTATTAAAAATATTAACCACAAAAATAAAAATATTAAAAATTATATTAATAAAAAAATTTACAACAACAACAACAATAATAATTTATTTAAAATAGTCGGTCAAATTTTAATAAAAATAGATATATTTATTTTTTGAAATTATATAAATAATTAAAAATTATCTATAAATATTTATAATTCTAAGTTTAAAATAATATTTTTTTATTATACGTACTATTTGTTAGGTCCGCTAGGCTGCTCAAGATGGGGGGTGAACTGAGCTTTTCAAACTAATTTCGAAAACTTAAACTAATTTTTGCAACTTAAACTGAAATGCGGAAGCTTAAAAAATAAAGAACAGATTTGAAAGCCTTGTGAATACAGTTTTGATTTCAAGAGTTCCACTTTTTATAAATCAACTTAAAGCAAATATAAACTGAAACCAAGTTAATCAAGTTGATCCATTTTAGAAAGCATCACAACAACATAAGTGAAAATAAAGAGATGAAGAAGAGTGGTTTGGCTCCACATGCCTACATCCACTCCCCAAGGACTCGCCATTGAGATTTTTCCACTAGTTAAAGTGATCTCTTTTCAACCGGTAAGAGACAAGCCATTTACAGCCTTAGTACTACCCTTTTCCTAAGCTGCCTCTATACTGGTTTTCTAGCTCCAGCAACTGACCCATGCTGGTCTTTCCCAAACAGCTCCAACAAACTATATACAACACTGGTTTTAATTAGCTCCAGCAACTATGCACCTATTTCTCTCCAAATGGTGCTTTCTACGTTTCAAGAACAAGAAGAAGTGTGTTTGTCTCTCTCACTCAAGCAGCAATGATACACATGAAGCCTATGGACGTGAAAAGTGAAGATGACTCTCAAGGAAGCTCAAAGATGATTTTTCAAAACATGAGAATGCAGCTCCAGTAACCAGAATTTTTGAGAGGAAAAGAAGAACTTCAGGTGCTCTGAAAATGCTCTCAAAAATTGCTCTCTTTTACACACACATCTTGGAGATGAACAAATGAGAAAATGATGTATTTATGTATTTTCAAAGGTTGCTCTAATTTTCCAGCTATCATGATCTGCAATTTGACATGATTTGATCATTTGATATGCTAAATATGCAATGAGTAGCAAAGTCCTTTTGTCTTTAAAAAACTGTGCAGATTAGTTTCTGCCAGCAAGATCAGGCTGCTGTAGAGACAGATTCATTTTCTAAAATTGGTTTAGACACAGCAGTTTGTCCAACAGTCTCATTTGAGAATTTTGCTATTTTAGGCAATGCAGCTTTGGTACCCGAGAAAGCAATCTTTTATCTCTACCTAGTCACATAAAAAGTTGTGAACATTGGTTTACTCAAAAATTACTTTGCCACCAAAATATTTTTCCAACCAAATTTAAAAATATGCATGAAAATACATTTGATGAGACAAAAAGCTACTTTTTATTTTTCAAATAAATTTATGCAAATTAAACACAAAGGACAAAATATTTGAGCTCCCAAGAGAAATATTATTTGACTCAACTATCCTCATAATTTTCATCTATTTACCGAATTGCCCTTCAATTCTCTACATGGGCTTGAGGCTTTCTTTATGGGCTTGGATTTGTTGATTTGTGGCCTTTGGACTTGGTTAATACATTGCTTTGAACTTGAATGGCCCTTTTTCTTTCACAAATTACTTGAAATAAATTAGTACCCAATTTTTTTATCAATATTATGTTATTATCAAAATTGAGGTTATAACCTTTAGTCAACAATCTCTCCCTTTTTTATAATGACAAAACCTTGATAAAAATTTCACAAATAAAATTCAAGTAATGTGATGTTGATGTATGCTATGACATGCGATGCAATAAAAAGTAAATTGCTTTCCCTTACTCTATGCACAAGATAAAGATGCTCCCCCTTAATGTATGCCGAATTTTAAAAAATAAAAAAAATAGGCCTTCCAAGAATTATGTAGATTACTTTTAGATTGATACAGATATTAAACAGAAATTAAAATTTAAGCATAAGTCTACCAAGCTAATTTTTTTATGGTCAAGCTAAGATGACCATGATGATTCATGCAGAATAAAACATAGTGGATTCTACTTATTGAACAAGAAGATTATCAAGAACAGACCAAGTGAGAAAGAATCACAAGGCAATGAGCAGAATCACATAACAAGAAATAGGCAATAAAATTGCAAGAATATAATAAGCAATAAACATTACTTATGCATTGATCACAAACGAAGCACAATAGGCATAGAGATAATAACAGGCATAAGCATAAGCAATAACAAAAGCAACAATGACAAGCACATCTACTATACTACTCCCCCTTTTTGTCATTAGAAAAAAGGATCAACCAAAAGGATAAAGAGGGGAATGTGGATAAAAGCTAACACAAACACATAAAGCAAATTAAAAGGTCCATAATGCCAAGACAGAAATATAGTAAGAGTTAACTAAAAGTTCTGTGGAGCTAAAATGACCTAGACATCCTCGGGCTTATCCTTGGAGCCAACATCTCCAGGTTTGACTAGCTTTGAGCGAAGGACAGAGCTAGCGCGGGTAAGGCGCTTAGGAGGAAGAGGAGGCTTGGGAGAAGGAGCTTCATGCTTTGGGACGCGAGTTTGGGTAGAGGCACTTGGCTTGGCAACAACAGGTGGATGAGAGGCGGCAGGTGAGACTGCATGCTGAGTAGGAGCAGAAGAGGCAGGTCAGGCTGGTGCTCGAGAGACCTTAGAAGGCTGGATTTTAAATAGAAAGGCTGAGAGAGCTACTTTGCATGCTTGGATATGGGTCTCAAGCGAGTAGTTCATAACACTAATCAACTTAGCTCTTGCAGCCTCTAGAGATTCATGCTCAATAGCTTGTTCCAACTGCAACAAGTGATCAGAAGCACTGCTTCCAGAGTGTTTTTTAAATGCAAAAATTGATTTTCTAGGTGAGATTGATTTTTCTAGGGAAACCAATTTTGGAGTCAGGTTCAGGAACTAATTGTCTGAGGAGGTGTTTTCGATGGAGTGGACTGCATCTTTTTATGATGTAGCACTGAAGATCGAATTACTTTCTAGTGATATGGGGCTCTTCACATTTATAGATTTCTCAGAAC
Source organism: Macaranga tanarius (assembly GCA_949673435.1). Classification (NCBI taxonomy): domain Eukaryota; kingdom Viridiplantae; phylum Streptophyta; class Magnoliopsida; order Malpighiales; family Euphorbiaceae; genus Macaranga; species Macaranga tanarius. The sequence goes on along the minus strand of CATIWO010703698.1, from coordinate 9,266 downwards.
TACTTTCTTCTTCACTAAGCTTGGCCTCCTTCTTTTTCTCCATTTTCATCTGTTTTATTTTCAACACAAAGCTCTTAGAAATTGTCTTAGTATCACCAACAAAAGTGTACATCTCATCATCTAGTACAACATTCAGATGCTTGAACAAAGGAGTGAGAGCCATAGCATAAGGCAAGCCCTTTGCCTTTGTCACGCTTACCATGAAAGTCATCATAAAATGGCACAAATTCACTCTCTTACTATTTGGAAGATGCCACAAGATACAAATTTCAATGCTACTCACATAGTCAAAGCTTCCCGCTTTTGGTGCCAGGAAGTGGGTAAGAAATTTATGATCAATGCGCAAACTGGTAGGCAAGGTGGCAGAGCTTACAAATTCGGACTCCTTCATCTTTAGGTTCCCTGTAATTTTCTGTTTGAATTTCTTTTCATCAAAGCCACTAACTTTCTTGAGATCGGACTTCCTTGAGATTTTTGCACCCTTGTTTGGAATCTTATAGATTTTAGCTAAGTCATCAAGAGAAAGGGTGTAGGCTTTTCCTTTTAGAGTCATCTTAATCTTTTCTTTGTCAACCACTTGAATCGACCCATAGAACTGTCGAACTAAGTTCTTATACACAACTATCTTCAACTTGATAAAATCAACCCATTTTTATCTTTCGAACCATTCTGCAAACGAAAAATCCTTCCCCTTAAAATACTCCCAATCGATTATTTTTGGTGGGATGATTCGGTTTGAGGAAATTTTGAGTTCTATCCCTTTTTTTGGAGTTTTGCTGAGTTCGATCCCCTTTTCTTTTGGAGTTTTGCTTTTCTCTTCCTTGATTTTCAATCTGGTCACTGTCTGCCTTTTTTATTTTTCTATTGACTCTGTCTTTGTCTTCTTTTTTTTTGCAATTGGAATCACTTAATGATGAGGAAGCCGATCGTTTGCCCTTTTTTTTTGAGTTTGGCTTCTGATTTGTGAAGAAAGGTTTCAGTTGCAGAGAAAAGAAAGTAGCAATTTTTAGGGTTACAATGAAGAAGATGAATTAAAATGAAAGGCAAAGTATGATATGAGTGGTTTAAAAGAGGAGTGAATGGTTACCAAGAGAAGGCACAATAAAAAAATAAAGAGAAGAGCGGGCGGTTATCACGAAAAAGGCACGTCTATCTATGAAAAGAAGCAATAAAAAAATTATTTTGCACAGATACCTAGAGATAGTTGCTCTAGAACCAAAAACTCAAGGAAGTCTGAGTGTGCAAGTTAACTAAAATAACTAAAAGTTAATTCTTATCAACTCATGCATGACTATAAGGTCCTTTCATTTTCTTCGTGTATTTATTTTAGTCAATATCCAATGGGTAGTTAAAGACTTGTGGTTACCGAGATAAAGAGACATGAATATTTTGAACTACTTTTTGAATATAAAAAGATTTGCTTAACCAAATGAGAACAAAGCCACAATAAAACAAATAAATATCATTGCATGTGGTGGTTTCCAAGAGAGAAGTTGGTAAAGACACCAAAGAGCACTTTGAATTTGAAACAAATATTTTACCCGGGAAACAATGAAGGTAAATTTATTCCAACAAGTAATCATCATTGCACACATAACTCAATAAAAAAATGCTTAAATAATACTCATGCATTAAAATATTCAATTTCTATAAAATATTCATTCAATCCAAGAAGCATTCTGCATATATCTTAAGAAGGCACCAATAAAAAACAAAATTAAAATAATAAAATAATAAAATAATGAAGGGAACAGAACAACAATAACAATAAATGCAGACTTGCATGAATATGCATGGGCAGTTTAAAATATATGCATGATGACAGAGCAAACACAAGAAAATAAATGTGCATATAAATTATATAACGACAACTATAAAGTAAAGTAAAAATTAAACATGCATGGGAAGTGTATAATGACAAAAGAAATAAAGTAAAGTGAAAGTGAAAATATACATGCACATACAAGCGAGAAATGTTATATGCAACTAATGTAGGACGTGGTGTAATATGACTATGAAAGCAAGAGTAAAACTGCAGTTTATGAATATCAACATGAACTTTCAAGACTCAAGATTCATCAAACCCAACTCTCTTCTAATCTTACAAAATTAATCCTCACTTAAAGGCTTTGTAAAGATGTCAGAAGCTGAATTTCAAAAGAAATAAAAATCAGTTTGATGTCCCCATTTTGAACATGATCTCTCATTAAATGATGCCTAATCTCTATATGCTTTATTCTTGAATGCAAGACAGGATTTTTGGATAAGTTTATGGCACTAGTGTTGTCACACAAGATAGGGATGTGAGTGTACCTCAAGCTATAGTACTCTAGCTCTTACTTAATTCATAAAACTTGAGTCACACAACTTCCAGCCGTTATGTATTCAGCTTCAGCAGTGGATAGAATAACTGAAGTTTGCTTCTTGCTAAACCATGAGACTAGAACATTCCCTAAAAATTGGCATGTCCCTGATGTGCTCTTTCGATCAACTCTACTTCCTAAAAAGTCAGCATCACTCGGTACTTATTGATATTAACATCTTTACCTTTCTCATCCTTCTCCAACTTGGTGGTTGCACTCGTGGAGGTCTTGCTGATTTTGGCTTCACATATTTTGAATTTCTTTAGTAGCTCCCTGACATACTTGGACTGATTGATGAAGACACTATCCTCACATTATTTGATTTGTAAGCCCAAGAAGAAATTCAATTCTCCCATCATAATCATTTCGAACTCGCTCATCATCATCTCAGCAAACTATTTGCACATGTTCCCATCCAATCAGAATATTCTCAAGCTGATTTTTGGTAAAGAGTGTTTTGTCCACCTTTTCCCTTGAAAAGCCTTTTTCCAATAAAAACTTGCTCGGTCTCTCATACCATGCTCTGGGAGCTTGTTTGAGACTATACAAGGCTTTTATTAGCTTGTAGACAAAATAAGGTTTGTCATGATCTTCAAATTCAGGAGGCTAATTTACATACACATCCTCATTCAGGTACCCATTGAGGAAGGCACTCTTCACATCCATCTGGTACAGCTTGAAGTTCTTGAGACAGGCAAATGCATAAAGGATTCTTATTGGTTCAAGTCTAGTAACCGGTGTAAAAGTCTCATCAAAGTCTATTCCTTCTTCTTGGTTGTAACCTTTAGCAATAAGTCTGGCTTTATTCCTTGTCATATTTCCATGCTCATCCAACTTGTTTCTGAAGACCCACTTTGTTCCGATGACAGTTTGATTCTTTGGCTTTGAAACTAATTTTCAGACACTGTTTCTCTCAAACTGATTTAGTTCCTCCTACATAGCTAGAATCCAGTTTTCATCTTACTAGGTTTCATCAACAGTCTTTGGCTCTATCTTGGAGACATAAGCTACATTTCCAATCATCTTCTTGAAGCTACTTCTTGTGGTAAGCTTACTTGAAGGGCTTTTCAAAAGATTATCCTTTGAGTGATGTCAGTGGTATCTCCACTCTTCAGGTAGTTCCCTTTCAAGTCTTCCTTGATTTTCCTCAGTTTCATTTGCTTGGGGATCCAATATAATCTCAGGCTGATTGGCAAGATTTTGCTCAATCTGATTTTGTTCAGCTTCATCAGCTTCTTGATCTTATGTGGTCTCTTTTTCTTCAGTCTCCTCTCCTTGTTTCTCTGGTTCTTGTCTAGAGTTTTCATTACCTGTAAGAAAGTCATCAACAATATCTCTATTTGGTAGAGTTTGGTTAGTCTCCTTGAACACAATATGAATTGACTCCTCACCACTAAGTGTTCTTTTATTGAAAACCCTATAAGCCTTGCTATGTTCAGAATACCCAAGAAAAATTCCTTCATCTGATTTTACATCAAATTTGCCAATAGGACTTTTTTGTTATTGTAAACAAAGCACTTTCATCCAAAGATCTTAAAGTAGCTTATATTAGGTTTCTTACCTTTCCAGAGTTCATATGGAGTCTTTTTCAAGGTAGATCTTATCAATGCTCTGTTTAAAATGTAGCATGATGTGTTGGTAGCTTCAGCCCAAAAGTATTTTGGCAAATTAGCTTCACTAAGCATTATCCGAGCCATTTCTTGCAAGGTTCTATTTTTCCTTTCCACCACACCATTTTGCTGAGGCATCCTTGGAACTGAGAAGTTGTGTGTTATTCCAAATTCATCATAGAATTCTTCAAATTACTTGTTCTCAAACTCTTTTTTGTGATCGCTTTGAATCATTGTGATGTTGTAGCCCTTTTGATTTTGAAGTTTCTTACACATACTAGAAAATTTGTTAAAAGCCTCATCCTTATGTGCTAAGAATAGGGTCCAAGTAAATCTCGAATAATCATTAACAATAACCAATGCATATAATTTTCCTCCTAAGCTAGATGGTGAAACCGGACCAAAAAGATCTAAATGCAACATTTCAAGAGGTTTGGTTGTCAAGACTGACCCTTTTAATTTAAAAGAAGATCTTGTTCATTTGCCTAATTGACAAGCATCACAAACACTATCTTTTTTTAAATTTTAGCTTCAGCAGTCCATTTACAAGCTCATTTTTAGATAGCTTGGAAATAAAATACATGCTTGTATGACCAAGTCTTCTATGCCAAATCCAACTATCATCATCTATAAAAGATAGACATAGATTGCTAGCATGATCTAATTTCTCAAAGTCAACCAAATAGACATTTTTAACTCTATTCCCAACAAAGAGAGTTTGATTGTCATGCAAACTTTGAACTTCATAATGAGTAGGTTCAAAGATGACTCTATTGTTCTTGTCACATAGTTGACTTACACTCATAAGATTAAACTTTAAACTAGAAACCAAAGATACCTCTTCAATTGATGGATTTGTGCCAATTGTTCCAAGTCCTATAATTTTAGCTTTGTTGTCATCTCCGAAGCTAACTGTTCCTCTATTTTGCATTTTCAGTTGGGTGAACTTTGTCCTATCACCCGTCATATGCCTAGAGCAAGCGCTATCCATATACCACTTATTGTGTGCATCCTTTCTCCTTAGGCATACCTGCAATCGAATCACTTATTTTTAGGTACCCAAATGAGTTTGGGTCCTGTTAGGTTAGTTTCTGAAATCTGCCTAGTTCCTTTTGGTATCCAGACAAAATTAGCTTTAGAAACATTTTTTTGGTAAGCACAAAATTTCATAATGTGACCAGAATGATTGCAATAGAAGTATGTAGCATGAGAATATGATGAAGATGATGCTTTAATAAAGTAGTTTTCATGTTTCCTAGCTTTAGCAACATTCTCATATCCTAGCCCTTGTCTTCCATTTGCAAAGAGTTGATTGCCTAAAAGAGCATCAAGATTTTTTTTTCCCTTAGTGAGTTTCTCAAGGTCTTTAGTTAAACCATCTACTCTCTTTTGTAACTCTTCATTCTCTTATAAGAGAACAAGATTTACATCAACAAAAGTTTCAAGTTCCTTTTTCAAGGTTTCAGCTTGAGAAACAACAAGGTCAAGTTTCTTAGAGACTTCATCATAAAGGATTTAAGCATGCATTTTTTTTTCTTTGAGATTATTAAGTTCAGCTTCAGAAATATCACACATGCAAGTTTCTTCTCCCAATTTCATAATTTTGAGCTCTTTCTTAAGTGAACTGTACTTTTTGGACAAGACTTTGAATTTCTTATACAGTTCACCAAAGGCACACTCAAGTTCATCATAGGAGATGGGTTCAGAAGAGTTTACCTCATGAGTTGATCTAGTACTCATATCAGCTTCAGTCTCCACATTAGCTTGAGAGTTATCAATCTTTTTGTCCTTCTTTGCCATCAAGCATAGATTTATGACTTATTTTCCATATTTCTCCTCATCACATGAGCTGGAATCATCACTGTCACTTCAAGTAGCAACCATTGCCTTTTTGAACTTCTCTTTCTTTATTTTCTTTTTCAGCTTAGGACAATTAGCTCTCAAATATCCTGGTTTGTTGCATTCGAAGAAAATGATTTCTGTGGTCTTCTTTTTGGTCTGGTAGTCTGAACTTGGCTTGAATATTCTCTTCATGTTCTTCTGATATGTCTTTTCACCTTTCTTGAATATTTTCTTGAATCTCCTTGTAATTAGCGCCACTTCTTCATCTTCGGAGCTGGTTGAGTTTTTTTAGCCTAATTCTATCTTTAAGGCGATGTCCCCTCTCTTTTTCTTTTCTGTAGAGGTATCCTTGGACTTGCCTTTCATCATCATTTCATAAGTGAGAAGAGACCCAATTAACTCGTCATAGGAATAGTTCACAGGTCTTTAGCTTCACAGAACAGTCACTTTAGTTTCCCATTTCTCATATAGAGATCTGAGGATTTTCTTCACCATTTCTTCATATATGAGAGTTCTTCCAAGGTTTTTGAGTGAGTTAACAATCTCACTAAATCGGGTGTTCAATGAAGAAATAGTTTCATCAGGCTTCATGAAAAACAGCTCGTACTCTCTCCACAGTAGATTAATTTTGGATTCCTTGACCTGATTAGTTCCCTCATATGTGACTTCAAATTTATCCCACACCTATTTGGCTGAAGTGCATGTTGAGATCCTGTTATATTCATTTACATGAAGAGAACAGTAAAGCATGTTAAAAGCCTTAGCATTTAGTTGGACTAATTTCTAATAAGCTTCAGAATATTCTGACTCGGGTATTGGAACTTCTATTCCTTCAGCATTTTTCTTAGTAGGAATAGCAGGCCCTCTAAGAATGATTTTCCAGTAATCAATATCAACAACTTGAATAAAATTTTTCATTCTAATTTTTCAATAATCGAAATTTTTTCCATTGAAAATAGGTGGTCTAGAAATGGAGTTTCCCTCAGGAAGTCTGGAGGCACATAGAACAACACTTGAGCTGGCAGCTATATGGATCTATTAGCAGGTCAAACCCACTCTGATACCAATTATTAGGTCCACTAGGCTGCTCAAGAGGGGGGTGAATTGAACTTTTCAAACTAATTTCGAAAACTTAAACTAATTTTTACAACTAAAACTGAAATGCGGAAGCTTAAAAAATAAAGTACAGATTTGAAAGCCTTGTGAATATAGTTTTGATTTCAAGAGTTCCACTTTTTATAAATCAACTTAAAGCAAATATAAACTGAAACCAAGTCAATCAAGTTTAAAAAGCATCACAACAATATAAGTGAAAATAAAGAGATAAAGAAGAGATCAACACATATAAGATTTTATCATGGTTCATCACCATATACCTGCATCCACTCCCCAAGGACTCACTCTTGAGATTTTTCCACTAGTTAAAGTGATCTCTTTTCAATCGACAAGAGACAAGCCATTTACAGCCTTAGTACTACCCTTTTCCTAAGTTGCCTCTATACTGGTTTTCTAGCTCCAGTAACTAACCCCTATTGGTCTTTCCCAAATAGCTCCAGCAAACTATATACAACACTGGTTTTAATTAGCTCCAGCAACTATGCACCCATTTCTCTCCAAATGGTACTTTCTACATTTCAAGAACAAGAAGAAGTGTATTCGTCTCTCTTACTCAAGCATCAATGATACACATGAAGCCTATGGACATGAAGAGTGAAGATGACTCTCAAGGAAGCTCAAAGATGTTTTTTCAAAACATAAGGATGCAGCTCCAATAACCAGAATTTTTGAGAGGAGAAGAAAAACTCCAGGTGCTCTGAAAATGCTCTCAAAAATTGCTCTCTCTTATACACACATCTTGGAGATGAACAAATGAGAAAATGATGTATTTATGTGTTTTCAAATGTTGTTCTAATTTTCCAGCTATCATGATCTGTAATTTGACATGATTTGATCATTTGATTTGCTAAATATACAATGAGTAGCAAAGTCCTTTTGTCTTTAAAAAATTATGTAGATTAGTTTCTGCCAGCAAGATTAGGCTGCTGTAGAGACAGATTCACTTTCTAAAATTGGTTTAAACACAGCAGTTTGTCCAACAGTCTCATGTGAGAATTTTGCCATTTTAGGCAATGCAGCTTTGGTACCCGAGAAAATAATCTTTTATCTCTACTTAGTCACATAAAAAGTTGTGAACATTAGTTCACTCAAAAATCACTTTGTCACCAAAATATTTTACCAACTAAATTTAAAAATATACATGAAAATACATTTGATGAGATAAAAAGCTACTTTTTATTTTTCAAATAAATTTATGCAAATTAGACACAAAGGACAAAATATTTGAGCTCCCAAGAGAAATATCATTTGACTCAACTATCCTCACAATTTTTATCTATTTACCAAATTGCCCTTCAATTCTCTACATGGGCTTGAGGCTTTCTTCATGGGCTTGGATTTATTGATTTGTGGCCTTTGTACTTGGTTAATTCATTGCTTTAAACTTGAATGGCCCTTCTTCTTTCACAAATTACTTGAAATAAATTAGTGCCCAATTTTTTTTATCAATAATATGTTATTATCAAAATTGAGGTTGTAATCTTTAGTCAACACTATTGTTAATATTTAAATCATATACTATATATATAATGTCTATATATATAATTAAATACACTATTAGCAACTGCTATTATAATTTTACCAAATACTTAGTATCAGTTAGCTACAACAACAACAACAATAATAATTTATTTAAAATAGAATGTCAAAAATTTAATAAAAATAGATATATTTATTTTTTGAAATTATATAAATAATTAAAAACTATCTATATTATTTCTAATTCTAAGTATAAAATAATAATTTTTTTTATCATACATACTATTGGTAATATTTAAATCATATACTATATATATAATGTCTATATATATATAATTAAATACACTATTAGTAACCGCTATTATAATTTTACCAAACACTTAGTATCAGTTAGCTATCAGCTATCAGCAATAGTTTAATCAAACAGGCCCTATATTTGAATTATGGGTAGGGATGAGCAAATGTCGGTTCGGTTCAGTTTAAAATATCTAAAACCGAATTGAACCAAACTTATATGGGTTCGGTTTGGTTAAAAAATGCTTAAAACCGAATTGAACTGAACTAAATTTTTTCGGTTCGGTTATTTTTTCTTTTTTGACTTTCTTTTCACTTTTTTAATTTTAAAATTATTTTATTTATGTAATTTTACAATATTCTAATAAGATTTATAAGATATATTAATGTTGATTTTTTATATTTATTTTATTTATTAATATTTTAAAAAATTAAATAAACCGATTCTCTAAAATATATTTAAATATTTTTTGTTAGGATTTTTTTGGTAGTAAATAATTTTATTAAGAGTTCTATGCATTTAGAAACTAATATTATTAATAAAATTTAAAATATTAGTACT
>CATIWO010703490.1:0-15380 GCA_949673435.1 Macaranga tanarius | reverse complement strand
AAATTTTAAAGGGGTTTAGAGTCCGGTTCCTTGACAATTGGGCTTTAGCTGCCATTTTTCATCACTGGGCCTTTCTTTTTTGGGCCGGTTAAACCGTGGTGCCCACAGGGCAATTGTTGTATTTTGATTGGTGGAAGGGGTTATGTGAATATATGTGTGTGTGGTGTCAGGAGTGTGTAGAGAAAGGTAAAGGGGAAGAAGAAGAGAGGGGATTTTGATAGCTTTGGAGGATTTAATTTTTCTTTACACATCTAGCAAAGATTTTAGAGAGCTTAAGAAGATCAATTAGCCATTTGAGAATCATATTTGGTAAATCTTGCAATTATTTTGGTTAATTAAATTAGGTTTTGATGTTGGAAAAATTTGGGTTCTGTTTTTCCTTGTGCATCAGTTTTGTTATTTTGACTATATCTGGAGTTGTAGAGCTCTGATTTGAGCAAAGTTTGATGCTCTAGAAACTTCAGAGTGTCCTCTATAACTTTTATGTTTTGAGGTTTAGCTGATTTTGCTGTTAAGACTGACTGACGGGGCTTTACATTTTCGTACTCATGTTGTCAACTCTGTTTTGCCTGTTTTAGCTGAGTTGCATCAGAAATCTATAATTAATTCTATATATGCCCAAATTGAGTAATTCTAATTGGGATTTTAAGTAGAGTCATAAGTCTAGCTTCAGTAATATTTTCATAATTTTCGGATTTGTGTGCGAATTATTTAGATATATTGAATCTTGAGCTTTAAAGTGCATCTAGTGCATTTAAGTGCTGGAGTTATGGTTATTATGTGAGATTGATATATGGTTATGTATAGGACTTGATAAAGGGAAAGAATGCACTCTTAAGTGGAAAAAAGACCCTTTTGAGGTTGCGAGCAATTGAAGGTAAGTAATTACTTACATATGTATATAAATAGGCTAGACTATACTGTGCATAATTGTGTTCTCCTTAATTAAAGATGAATAAATTATGAATTAGTGATTATGGAGGAAATGATAATATGATGATTTATTTGAATGCAATTGTGTTGAGTTGTGTTGAATATGGTGTGGAATGAATTCTACCTTTTTATGTATTGAAAGTGTGATGAGGATGTTGACAGATGGTGATATATGTGTGCCATGAATTGAGCATTATAATTGTGTATGTTGATGTTGTGACTATGAGAAATGATTATAATCATGGAAGGAATACTGGTGTTGTATTGTGATAATGCCTTGTGGAGAGGCAATTGCAAGGAATGATATTGTGATGCTGGAATTTGAGCAAGGATAGAATAATGATGAAAGATTGTTGTGATGATTTATTAATATGCAATTGCATTGAATTATATTGTATTGTGATTCACACGAAAGTGTGATATGTGAGGATGGCGAGGAATGTAAGGATGTGTGATTGTGAGATGGGCAAGCTGAGCAGGGTGTATAGCTACCTATGTGAGAAGTGAGACTGAGCCGGACGGATAGTCTCACTAAATAGCCATATAAATGAAATTATGATATGTGAGATGGGCAAGCTGAGTCGGGCATATAGCTACCCAAAAATGATATGTGAGATAGTGAGACTGAGCCGGGTGGATAGTCTCACTAAATGGCCATTTGATTGATATTAAAATTGTGAGAAATATAGCCAATAAGGCTAAGTGTGAGGTATTTATATGAGGATGAATCCGGCCGGATAATGAAAGTGAGAATGAAATATAAATGTATGAACTCTTAAAATATTATGAATTTGGTTATGAGTACCACATATATTGTTGAATGTGATTACAAGGGTACTAATTGATGTGGTAATTTACACATATTTTAAGTGTATGCTTTTGAATGAGATAATGTATGAATGAATGATGGAAGTGTAATGAAATAATGAACATGAATGTGTAAATCTTATGAATGATTGTTAATTATATGTTGATGATTAAATTCATAATTCTTAGTAGATTTATGAAGTGTTTTTAAGTTTGAATTGAGTTATATACAAGTATGGAATGGAGTGCTAGGTATTTGAGTGGCAAAAGGGGGTGTTTTGGCTGAGCAGGGCTGCTCACGAGCTATCTCACGATTGTGAGGAGCACTCGTGAGCATCCCTAGCCATTTTGTTTAAAAAAATGGCTCCAACAGAGCTACTCATGAGCTGGCATCGTGAGGAGCCTGCTCACGATTGTGAGCAAGTCCTCACGATCGTGAGGAGTCAGCCTTGTCCTTCAGCACACTTTTGTCTCCGTATTTTTACTATAACTCAAGCTACAGAACTTCAAATGGAGCATAGTTTGATACTATGTAAACTTTAAGGAGTCTTCTACAACTTTTACGTTGAAAGTTTGAGATGAATCTATCTTTAAGATTCTCTAATAGAGCTTGATATTTTATTGCTCACTTACTCCTTCTTCATTTAGACTCCCGTACGCGCTCAATGTAGTGCCAATGGTTATAGAACTTCATGGTAATTATATGTGGACTTATTAAAGGTTTGAAAGACATATTTATTACATAGTGAATGTGTCTTATATAATAGGTTTTATATTAAATCAACTCAACTCTTGTGAGTTAGCTTTATATGTACAAATATTTTAGTAGTTGCTTACTGAGTTACAAGCTCACCCCTTTGCTGTTGAAATTTTTCAGGACTCTATTTAATTAAGAGTGTAAAGCTTGCATTGGATTCTTAGATAGGCCGGAATAAGTTTGGTGCATTCAACCTTCATCCTACATATCTTGTTGGCATTTTAAATGACGTTGTGAAGCAAAATTGTTATATTGATTATATATGTTGAAATGTTAAACTTTGCTTACTCTAATGAGTTTTTATATATAAATAAGTACACTTAAGAAAAGTTTCTCTTATGTCATATGTATTTGATTGATTGTTGCCATATGTATGGTGGTGATTGTGGGCTTCACATTCAGTGGTATCAGAGCGGGGATTAGATTCTCTTAGGACATGAGTATGTGATGTAGTCATGGCTGTCATATCATACATAAATCATGAGTTGTACATAGTGATGTACGTTATATATATCAGGATGGAAGGACACCAAGCTCAATTCATCGGCCCAAATGAGTATTAGAGTCAATTATAGACAAATACTTATACATGTTTTATATGAGATTAAATAATTTTCATTTATAACTCTCTATAAGTTGCATACTTTTGTATTTTGAGATTTGATTAAATGATGAATACTTATGCATGTTTTATATGAGCTTAAATAATTTTCATTTATAACTCTCTATAAGTTGCATACTTTTATATTTTGAGATTTGATTGAATGATGAGAGCAATGAATCAAAGCAAGTAGATAACATTATAGATAAGAACTATAAAAAGATAGAAGAGCAAGGTGCAAAGGTTTCCATGTGCATTAGTAATTTTACTATAGCAGATGAATGGTTATAGAATATAGAAAGAATTTTATATCAAATTGATTGTATTAATGCAAAGAGAATTAGTTATACGACGTCATTGTTTAAGCAAAATGTCCTAGGTTGGTTGAAGATAACATCGGAAGGTGAAAATGTACTGATGACTATGGTTGGGATAGACTTTTCTTTTACAGCATGTATTAAGAGATATATATTCAGAGGCATATGTAGACAAAAAAAAAAGATTGAATTCTTTGAGTTAAGGTACAATGATTTATTTATGGTTGTTTATGAGGCATAATTTGAGAGATTATTAAAGTATGTTTTAAAGAGGTAACAACTAATGAGTCAAAACAGAAAGATTGGAGAAAGGGTTAAACTTAGAAATCAGGAAAGGAAAGATACCTTATATATATAAAGACTCGGTAGAAATTACATTATATGCTGAAAGGGTTATAAGGGGGAAGAAAACTATAGATGTATTTATTGATTTAATTCTAATTAGTGGAGAATTATTTTCTAAAAACTCTAGTTATAATCGAAGTGATTATGAAGAGCGTGATGTGTGACAGTTTAGTCAAGCAATGATGGAAATGAATAGCAAGAGATTAAAAAGAATTTGACAGAAAAAAAAATATTAGTGGATCTATGCGTGATATATTTATTTTAAATACTACAATTGTGACAAAGGACATCTAGGTGAATGTTAGGGTCTTAAATCAAGGAAATATTGTTACTATAGGGAAACATGTTATTTCATCAAAGAATGCCCAATAAAAAGAGATTGTTAGAAGACCTCAATTAATTGAACAATGTGTTATACGAAATGAAATGGTTTTGAATCAGTGATAGACCCAATGAAAGTGGAGAGAATAAGGAAAGGAAAGTTAACACTTCACCAAATTAAATCTATTAGCCAACTTCAAAAGTAAGCCAGAGGATATGCCATCTTATAGCAAGAAGATCCTACTATAGCAAACAAAGATACGGGTACCTTTATTTTAACTGCTTTGATGCATTTGTGATGATAAATTTTAATTGTCTTTTAATTCGTGTGGTTATTTACGTGAGTTAGTACTAAGTATACATAGTACAAATGGATTGACTAGGCTTATATGTATTTTTATGCTTGTTGGGATGTTGAGATATGATGAGAGAATTCTACTTAAGATTAATAATTGGTATAAATTACGTGTGAACTTAACAGTTATAGAGTTAGAAGAAAGATTAGTATTATTTTGAGAGTAAAGTGGGTATGGAACCTACATAATTATGCAACTTATTATGTAAGGAAATAGTTATATATATTCAGGAACATAGAAAAATAGAGATAGTGAGTAAAGATGAAACTGTACAAATTTGTTGATTCTAATTACGAGTATATTATAGGTAATTTGAAATGAGCAAGAAGCCTATTTAATGGGTGTTAAGGATTTAATGAAGAGAAATTTGAGAAGAATGGGTGAATTTATAATTGTAGAATTTTCTAATGTGGTTCAGATAAACAGTTGAAATGATTTCAGTATTGGAAGGAAGATTTAGAATTTACTTATAACCAGAATTTCTTTAGTATTAATTGCTTAATATAGAATAGTATCATGGAAGTTGAAAGAAATAGAGGAAGATAAATTGATGAATCGAATAGTATACTGCGGGGGGCATTAATTTCATTTATATAGAATGAAGATGATAATGAGTAATTACATATTGATTATGAATTATGAACTACATTTTAATGAAGACTAGTTATTTATTATTATAAAAGTGAGGATTTATTTGATTAATAGAGAATGTTACGGTGTTTCAGGAAAGGATAGATTTAAATTTAGATATTGGTAAATTTGGATAGTAGAATGTTCTATTACTGCGACGGTATACGGAATTTGGTGTGGATATTAAAAAATTTTGATTCTATTATTAGAATTAATTAATACATTAGTTATGATTATGACAATTATAAACAAGACATCTAAGCAAGGGGCAGAATATTTATGATATAAGAAAAAGAATAATAGTCTCTATATTTAGACAATTATGATCATATGGGAGGAATTCTTTGGCTTGTGATTTAGAACTCTTTGTTGTTAACTATATTTGAGAATTGAAAGACAGTAATTGTGATGAAGTGATAGAAGTCTGAAATGTATTCTCACTTAGGAAGAATTGAGTTAAGATAACAAAGATGTCATGAATTTCAAATTCTTGCTATGGATGGTCAACAATAAAAGCAACATAGAAGAGTGGATGTATGGAAATGAAATACTAGTCTTTGCAGGAAGTTGTAACCAATAATGATATGAAAATAGACTTATAGTATCGGCTCTGGTATGGAAATCAAAGTTATGGAATTTGTACACATGACTCTTTAATAAATCAAATTATAGATAAAAAATTATATATGATTAATAATATTTGTGTGATATACCAAGTGAGTATATTGTGGACTTGGTATTGCATGTGTGTTATCATGATAGGGATGCATATGAATGTCATAAACTCATAACGATAACGATGGAATTGTGTGAATTTTATTGTTCATTATTTTATGTGATTGTGATGAAGTAGATGAGTATTTGGATAAAATGTGATGGTATTGAATTATAATTATAAGTGCATATATATTATAAACTTGAGTTTGGTTCATTGGATGTAATAATATTATGTTTGTGAGTAAATGTGAATATGATGTGTGATGATATGTCGATTGGCTTTGTGACGATCGGCTATATGAAATATTGAGATGTTGATTGACTAAGTGTCCATCGGCAAGGCAAATGATATCAAACAATGGAATTGAAATACGAAAGTGTGAATTCTTGCATTGATGTGAATTATTGAGATGAATACAAACATTAAATAAAGGATTGAGATATGAGATTCATGAGATGTGTATTCAATTACTTATTGATTATATTTATATTTTTTTTCTATTATGGAATTGGTGATTGTAGAAGTTGGAGATGATAGAATGCATATGTGAATTGATTGTGAATACTATATGTATCACAAAGGTGACTATATGAATATTTCATGATGTGTCGGTTTAGATATACTTGAACTTATGTTTGTGAATGAGATTTATTGCACATACAATTGTGAATGAATTAATAATATTATGTATGTCTTTGAAATGTCTCTGCTTTATTTCGAGCCTCATTTGAGTGTGGGACAGTATGTAATTGTAGTGTGGTAGGTAACGGAGTTATTTTTAGTGTAGAATTAGCCCTATGTTAGTAGAGAGATATCTATATTTTAAGGGAGGTTCTGCCGAATTTTCGGTAGATTCTTCAAAAACTGTACTTTTGTCGTTAGGTTCTTATGATAAGGTTTAGTGTGCAATGAACGAGTTATTATCTATGGGTTATGTTATGAAATGTTGAGGATGGTATGAGTATACTACAAGTGGATTACTAATTTAATATCATGTAAGATTAATATATGCATTATGAATGTGAATGTCTATGATAAGCAGTTGAGGAATTAAGAGATTTCTATAGTAAAGTTGAAATGAAGTCACCATTCATCTAAAGGAGCAACCTGGTAGGTAGAAGAGCTAATGAAACTAAAAGTATATCTATACTTGATCTAGTTAAGTGGTGAGTAGTAAATTTCGGGGACGAAATTTTTATTATGAGGGGAAAATTGTAACACTCGTATTTTTAAATGCACTGTTCATGCATATTATTTTCAGGTCATGGGGAGAAGAGTTATGGATTGCATTGAAGTGGGGTATATATATTTTAGTGGAGAAGGACTCAATTGTAAGGAAAGTTTTGGAGTTATTTGTCAAAATAGAAAGTGTTGGATTATTGAGTAATAATTCTATTTTATTAAGAAGGTGTAGAGATTTTGTGGAGATAATTATTAATAATTATCTATACTCTTATTATTTTATTCTTGTTATAATAATTATGCTTTTAATAAGGGACACCTTAGGGGGCAATTGTTGTATTTTGATTGGTGGAAGGGGTTATATGAATATATGTGTGTGTGGTGTGAGGAGTGTGTAGAGAAAGGTAGAGAGGAAAAAGAAGAGAGGGGATTTTGATAGCTTTGGGGGATTTGATTTTTCTCTACACATCTAGTAAATATTTTAGGGAGCTTAAGAAGATCAATTAGCTATTTGAGTATCATATTTGGTAAGTCTTGCAATTATTTTGGTTAATTTAATTAGGTTTTGATGTTGGGAAAATTCGAGTTCTGTTTTTTCTTGTGCATCAGTCTTTTTTTTTGCCCATATCTGGAGTTATAGAGCTCTGATTTGAGCAAGGTCTGATGCTCTAGAAACTTCAGAGTATCCTCTACAACTTTTATGTTTTGAGGTTTAGCTGATTTTACTATTAAGACTGACTGGCAGGGCTCTACATTTTCATGCTCATACTGTCAACTCTGTTTTGCCTATTTTAACCGAGTTGGATCAAAAATCTATAATTAATTCCACATATGCCCAAATCAAGTAATTCTAATTGGGATTTGAAGTAGACTCATAAGTCTAGCTTCAGTAATATTTTCATGATTTTTAGACTTGTGTGTGAATTATTTGGATACATTGAATCTTGAGCTTTAAAGTGCATCTAGTGCATTTAAGTGCTAGAGTTATGATTGTTATGTGAGATTGATATATGGTTATATATAGGACTTGATAAAGGGAAAGAAGGAACTCTTAAGTGGAAGAAAGACCCTTTTTGAGATTGGGAGCAATTGGAGGTAAGTAATTACTTACATATGTACATAAATAGGCTAGACTACTGTGCATAATTGTGTTCTCATTAATTAAAGATGAATAAATCGTGAATTAGTGATCATAGAGGAAATGATAATATGATGATTTATTTTAATGCAATTGTGTTGAGTTGTGTTAAATATAGTGTGGAATGAATTCTAACTTTTTGTGTATTGAAAGTGTGATGAGGATGTTGATAGATAGTGATATATGTCTGCCATGAATTGAGCATTATAATTGTGTATGTTGATGTTGTGACTATGAGAAATGGTTATGATCATGGAAGGAATACTGGTGTTATATTGTGATAATGCCTTGTGGAGAGGTAATTACAAGGAATGATATTGTGATGCTGGAATTTGAGCAAGGATAGAATAATGATGAAAGATTGTTGTGATGATTTATTAATATGCAATTGCATTGAATTATATTATGTTGTGATTTACACGAAAGTGTGATATATGAGGAAGGTGAGGAATGTGAGGATGTGTGATTATGAGATGGGCAAGCTGAGCCGGGTGTATAGCTACTCATATGAGAAGTGAGACTGAGCTGGACAGATAGTCTCACTAAATGGCCATATAAATGAAATTGTAATATGTGAGATGGGCAAGCTGAGCCGGGCGTATAGCTACCCAAAAATAATATGTGAGATAGTAAGACTGAGCCGGGCGGATAGTCTCACTAAATGGCCATTTGATTAATATTGAAATTGTGAGAAATATAGCCAATGAGGCTAAGTGTGAGGTATTTATATGAGGATGAATCCGGCCGGATAATGAAAGTGAGAATGAAATATGAATGTATGAACTCTTGAAATATTGTGAATTTGAATATGAGTACCAAATATATTATTGAATGTGATTACATGGGTACTAATTGATGTGGTAATTTACACATACTTTAAGTTTACACTTTTGAATGAGATAAATGAGTAATGGAAGTGTGATGAAATAACGAATATGGATGTGTAAATCTTATGAATGATTGTGAGTTATATGTTAATGACTGAATTGATTATGTTTAGTGGGTGTATGCAGTATTTTTAAGTTTGAATTGAGTTATATACAAGTATGGAATGGAGAGCTAGGTGTTTGAGTGGCAAAAGGGGTGTTTTAGCTGAGCAGGGCTGCTCATGAGCTGTCTCACGATCGTGAGGAGCACTCATGAGCATCCCTGGCCATTTTGTTCAAAAAAATGGCTCCAATAGAGCTGCTCATGAGCTGGCTCATGATCGTAAGGAGTCAGCCTTCTTCTTTAGCACACTTTTATCTCTGTATTTTTACTATAAGTTGAGCTATAGAACTCCAAATGGAGCATGGTTTGATGCTACGAAAATTTTAAAGAGTCTTCTACAACTTTCATGTTGAAAGCTTGAGATCTTTAAGATTCTATAATAGAGCTTGATATTTTATTGCTCACTTACTCCTTCTTTATTTGGACTCTCGTACGCGCTCAATGTAGTGCCAATGGTTATAGAACTTTATGGTAATTTTATATAGACTTATTAGAGGTTTGAAATACATCTTTATTACCTAGTGAATTTGTCTTATATAATGGGTTTCATATTAAATCAACTCAACTCTTGTGAGTTGGCTTTATATGTACAAATATTTTAATAGTTGCTTACTGAGTTGCAAGCTCACTCCTTTACTGTTGAAATTTTTTAGGACTCTATTTAATTAAAAGTGTGAAGCTTGTATTAGATTCTTAGGTGGGCCGAAACGAGTTTGGTGTATTCGACCTTCATCCTGCATATCATGTTGGCATTTTAAATGACGTTGTGAAGCAAAAATGTTATATTGACTATATATGCTGAAATGTTAAACTTTGTTTACTCTGATGAGTTTTTATATATAAATAAGTATACTTAAGAAAAGTTTCTCTTATGCCACGTGTATTTATTTGATTGTTGCCACATGTATGGTAGTGATTGTGGGCTTCACAAATTACCTAGTGAGTGAATAAATTAACTTATGAACTTTATCATAAGAAATCTCTTAATCCTTTATCCAGTAATTAAAGCAATAATACCCAAATGAAATTTATGACAACTTATTAATATTCAATTAACATATCATTCAAATATGAATGCAATTTGGCACTCTCTTTTTAATCATCCATAAAAAACCTTCACTATTTTAAGTAATATACTAGAGATTCAATCATTAAATAAAATAAATAAACACACTACAATATGTTCACAAATAGTATTCACCACCAAGCTCATAATGAGAGTATCATCAAAGTACACTATCCACATATTACCATAATCTCAACCGTACTATAATTCAATGTTATACTAATTCCAAATGGTATAAATCAGCATACAAATGACAATGGTAATACTGCTTAAGTGTGATAAGTACTTAAGCCAACAATAACTCGAGAGTAAAGCTAAATTGATATATGTATACAGCTATACATATATCTTAGATATAATATGTACCCGGCCCCTGGCAATGACTATGCATGCTCCCAACTTATATATATAAGGTAACGTGTACCCAGCTCTTGGCAACGGGTATACACTTACCAACTTAAACCCATAAGATAACATGTGCATCCGGCCCCAGGTGTAACACCCGCCCTCTAGTATACATATTTTTGACGTATATATATATTACAATTAATACAAAGTCTAAGGGTGGATCCAATTTAAGTTAGGACTATGTATAATTGTAGAGAGGGACTTAATTGCAAGGAAAGTTAGGAGTGGATTGTCACAATAAAAAGTTATGGGTTATTGTGTACTAATTCCATTTTATTAAGGGGCATAAATATTATTATGGAGATATTTGACAATATTTATCAAGAGTATTTTTATTATTTTATTAAGTGATAATTTGGCATTTAATTAAAGGACACCTTGGACTATACTTGGTGAGTTGTAATTAGTGTGTGTTGTGTGAGTGAATAAAAGAATATGTGTGTTGTGTGTTAGTAAGTGTAACACCACCATTTTAGATTCATCATTTATGCATTATGTTATCATGACATGGGAGTAGAATTATGGTTTATATTTAAGTTGAGTATGTACTTTTGGGTAGAGAGGGACCTTATTGTTAAGAAAGTTGGGAGTTAACTGCCATATTAGAAAGTTGTAGAGTATTGGATAATATACCCAATTCATTAAGGAGTCTAGGAGGAATTATGGTAATATTTATTTATTATTTTATTAGAATTATTGTAGAGATTGTTGATAATTATCTATTATTATTATTATTATTATTATTAAGATATTAGTGTATTATGTAATTATTATAGAAGACTTTAAGGGGGCAATTGGCATTATTTGATTGGTGGTTAGTGTAAGGGTGTATATGTATGTGTGTGTGAGTGGGATTTGTAGAGAAAATTGGTAGAAGAGAAGAGAGTGTTCTTGATTATTTTTTTTAGAGAGTTTGATCTTGTGTTGGCTAGCTAACAAGAGGATTAAGAAGCTTTAGGAGGCCTATATTATATTGAAGCATCAATTTGGTAAGTTTTCTTATGTTTTGAGTTATTTTGAATTAAGTTTTATTGGTTGCAAATTCGGGTAGGAATTACCCTATTTTTTAGTCATTTTGTTCTTGTCATATCTTGAGTTATACAACTCTGATTTCAGAAAGCTTTAGTGTTCTGGAAACCTCAGAGAGTCTTTTACATTTCTTATGATTTGAATTTTGTTAAATTCTATTGTTTTAAGGGGTTAATAGGGCCGGCCATTTTCTTGCCACTGTGAGTACCCTGTTTTACCCGGGTGGATTGTAAAATCTATATTTAATTATTTACATGTCTAAATTGAATGATTCTAATTGAAATTTGTTGTAAGCACATAACTCTAGCTTTTGTAACAATTTTGGGGCTATTGTACTTGTGTGAGTATGCCTAGGTCTTATTGAACTTTGAGCAATTGGTGCACTTTGTGAGGTTAGGGTGATTTCAATGTTGCTTGTTGAATTGATATACATGAAATTGTGTAGGAATTCATAAAGGGAAGGAAAGCACTCATCATTGACGGAAAGACCCTTTTTGAAGTAGGGAGCACTTGGAGGTAAGTAACTATTGATATATATTGTATATATATGCTTGACTTTAATGTGTATTATTATGTATTCTTAAAATAGAATTGAATGAATACATGATGTGGAATGAGTTCCACCTTTTTGGTGTATTGGATATATGAGGATATGTTGGTAATTATAATATACAAAAATGACGATATGTGTGTGCATGGTGGTATATGGTTGGTATATTCTCTATTTTGATTTGGAAGGTTGAATGTTGTGAATATGAGAATGAATTGGTAATCATGGAAGAGATGTTAATATGAGGATTGTTTCGATAATATTGTGTTGAATATATGATGTGGAATGAGTTCCACCTTTTTATGTATTACAAATGTAATGAGGTGTAAATCAGTGATGATATATGAGTGTTATGTAATGGACACTATAAATGTGCATGTTGTATGCTATGAATGTGAGCATGGATGAAATATTAGTGAATTATTGATAATGAATTATTATGATGTGTTGTCTTTCACAAGAAGGTGAAACAAGTAAGGAATTGGTGATTATGAGAAAGGTGATATTGATTAGCTTTATGACCATCGATTATAAGAAAAGTAAGATCGATTGGCTTTGTGACCATCGATTATGAGACTAGTAATATCGCTTGGCTTTATAACCATGGCTGGATAATGAACAGTGAGAATGGAATGTGAATGTATGAACTCTTTAAATGTGTGAATTTGGTTATGAGTACCAAATATATGTGAAATATGTATTTTATGAAATTTGTATATGTCATGGATACTAACTCTTGCATTGAAACACGCATACTATAATTTATACTCTTGAATGAATTGAAATGTGAGAATAGGTTGATTCTAATTATGGATTGCTAAAATGATGTATATGGATGTCTAAATCTTGTGAATGATTTTGAATTATATGTTGATGATTGAATTAATGATGTTTAGTGGGTGTAGGAAGTGTTTTTAAGTTTAAATTTAGTTATATACAAGTATGGAATGGAGTGCTAGGTGTTTGAGTGGCTTGAATTGAAGTATATTCATATGCTTTGACATTATTAGTCAATTCAAGGGCATTTTAGTCAATATTTGTAAATAAATTCAGCCCAGATGTCTTCATAAAAGTTGTAACCCTCCGAGTTAGCTTTCCATAGCTTTTTAAATCACTTGATTCTGAGTTTTGTAGAGGGAGTTATGACCAAAAGAGTACAACATAGTCCGTAGGTCATATGCCAAGTGCAGACTTTTAGGCATGGCTGTGCTATCCCAGAGAAAAAAAGGCATGAATCAGGCATGGCCATGCCAAATTCTTGCACGGCCGTGTATACCCCTTGCGCGGCTATACCAAAAAGTGGCGCGGTCGTGCAACAATCAGGCGCAGCACTTGTAGGATTGTAGTATTTTGACCATAACTTGAGCTATAGAGCTCCAAATGAGGTATAGTTTGATGCTACGGAAACTTTAAAGAGTCCTCTACAATTCTATATTTTGATGTTGAGTAGAATCTATCTTTAAGATTCTTAAAATGAGCTTAACATTTTAGTGCTCACTTACTCATTCTTCATTAGGACTTCCGTACGCACTCGATGTAATGCCAATGGTAATGTAACTCTATGGGGATTGTATATAGACTAAGTATAGGATTGAAAGACTATATTATCATCATAAGAATGTGTCTTATATATATATTTATATGCCTCATTTAATCAACTCTTATGTGATGGGTATTTGTGTGCAACTGTTTTCGCAGTTGCTTATTGAGTTGCAAGCTCACCCCTTTGCTGTTGGAATTTTTCAGGAATTGAGTAGTCAAAGGGCTTAAAGCTTACATTGGAGTCATAGTTGGGCCGACGTGAGCTATGGTATACCCAACCTTCATCCTGCATATCATAAGGCATTGTTGTGTATCAGATAGCTATTGTAGTATGTATATATCAATTAGAAGGGCATGTATGTAATGCTTAGCATGTATGTACATTATAAGTTGTGGGTACATATATATGAGTATTCTTTTATGGGGAAATTTTTATTATACTTAATGTGAGATGCTTGATTGCCACGTGTTAATGTTTGATTGTGCCATGTGTATGATTATGTTTGGAGGCGTCACGTTTAGTGGTATCAGAGCCGGGATTAGATTTCCTCGGGACATGAGAATGTGTTGCATTTATAACATATCATACATAAGTCATGGAGGACCAATAGTGAATGTGTATTGCATATGTTAGGATGGAAGGACACCAAGCTCCACATATTGGCCCAGAAGAGTCATTAGAGTCTATGCATGTTCAATCACCAAGGCATTCTATAGGTGCACCTACACAAGTACAACCTCAACCTCCTCCTCCATAAACTACATATCCTCCATTTATGCAGGAATTTATTCAGATTATGAGGGAGGTAACCCAAAAACTAGGAGATAGTGCTTTAGATGACCATTATGAGAAGATCAAAAAATAAGGTGTAAAGGTTTTTGTGGGAACCACCAATCCTATGGTGGCAGAAGAATGGTTAAGAAACACGGAGAGAGTGTTGAACCACAACGGAGAAGAAAGTGAGCTACGCAGCATCGTTGTTTGAGCTAGATGCACTTGATTGGTGGGAAACTGTTTCAAGGAGTGGAGATGTACTAATAACCTTGACTTGGCCAGACTTATTAAAGGAATTTACAGATAAATATATGTCACCCATGTACAAAGCCCGAAAGAAACTTGAATTCCTCAATTTAAAGCAAGATGAATTATCAGTTGCGGACTATGAGGTCCAGATTGTAAGACTATCAAAATATGCACCTGAGGAAGTGGCAACCGACGAGCTAAAAAGAGACAAGTTTGAAAGAGGCTTAATTCTTGAGATCTGGGAAAAGATTGTAATTAAACCTCCAACTTATAGAGACTTATTGGAAGCAGCACTTCGAACTGAAGAGATTATATCAGAAAGAAAAATATTGGAGATCAAATAGAAGGAAACTACAACAATCAAAGTGAATGAAAATTTCTCTTTTAGAAGTATGGGATCTCGACACAGTAGAATAAATAAATGTAAAGTGAATCATGCCAGTTCACCAGAGGAAGGATCATCAACCAACAGATTTAAGCAATCAGAGGAAAGTGAAAGTGTTAATAAGAGTAGATTCATGGGTGGTGTAACACCCTTATTTTCAGATGCATTGTTCATGTATGTATTTTTATGACATGTGGAATAGAGTCTTGAGTTGCATTTGAGTTTGGCATGTGCATATTAGTAGAGAGGGGTGTACTTGTAAGTTAAGTTTGGACCTAGTT
>CATIWO010703486.1:0-29480 GCA_949673435.1 Macaranga tanarius | reverse complement strand
CCTCTACTCCTTTTGTCAGACTTATGCTGGTGGTTCTGTTGGTGGTGCTGTTAAGTTGAACCATGGTCTTTGTGACATTGCTATCAACTGGGCTGGTGGCCTCCATCATGCTAAAAAGTGTGAAGCTTCTGGCTTTTGCTATGTCAATGACATTGTCCTTGCTATCTTGGAACTTCTTAAGCAGCATGAGGTTTGTCTTTTGTTTTATTATGTCAAGCAAGCTTAAATCTTACAATAATCCATATAATCATATTTTGATTGCACCAAAACATTGGAGTCCATTCTTTTTATATTAGCAATTGATGCTCATGAGATTCTTCTGGCATTATGATGTATTTTTTAGGACAGCCTTCATTTGGTTAATTATTGTAGTTAGTTGCTTCTTGACTAGTCATAAGCATCAAGTTTCTAAATGCAGCAAATAAGAGTCTGAAAAGTTTTAGTTATGCTTTGTATGCCCCCATGAGTATTTTACTTTTCTCCCAATTATTATGATAAATATTATTATTTGCTATTAACACTTGCCAGTGATGTCACTATGATAATTGTTGCCATAGCTTTTAAACTGATGATGACAATTTGAGAACAAGAGTCCCATTAGAAGTGCCTTTCATAATGATAGTTAAATGAAGAAATCTAACTCATCTTGCCAGACTATTCTAGACTAGTTGAACTTTTCATATTTAATAGGTTATAAAACAGTGGATGACAATTCTTTAAGCTGATGATATGGTTCTTCTGTTTAGATTTCATTTGTTAAAATATTTTTAGGGCCTATGGATCATTATTCACCAACAATATAGGATTTCTTTTTTTAAACACCCACCATAAGCATGAGAGATGGTATCTATGTTTCTTGCATTGTTGGGAAAGTGATATATTGCTAATGGTAGATTTTTTGTTTTTTGATCTCATCAGATTTGACTCACATACCCAATTTGAATCATTTAAGAATTGAAAATCATGCAATTCTGTGTGGTCTGTCCAGTAGTATATTCAGATTGCAAATAAGAATTCTGCTTTTATAATATTTTATTTGTCTTTCTTGCAGCGAGTTCTTTATGTTGATATTGACATTCACCACGGTGATGGTGTAGAGGAGGCATTTTACACTACTGACAGGGTCATGACTGTTTCATTTCATAAATTTGGAGATTATTTTCCTGGTACAGGGGATATACGTGATTATGGATATGGGAAAGGGAAATACTACTCCCTTAATGTTCCATTGGATGATGGAATTGATGATGAGAGTTATCATTGCCTTTTTAAACCAATAATTGGAAAAGTAATGGAAGTATTTAGACCTGGTGCTGTGGTTCTTCAATGTGGCGCTGACTCATTATCTGGGGATAGATTGGGATGCTTCAACCTTTCAATCAAGGGTCACGCAGAGTGTGTCAAATTCATGAGATCATTTAATGTGCCATTACTGCTACTAGGTGGTGGTGGTTATACCATTCGCAATGTCGCTCGCTGCTGGTGCTATGAGGTATGTGTTTTTTTTTCCAAAAAAAATTCTGTTGATTAAAGTATCACAAATAGAAGAGAATGTAGAGGCGGAATTTATATTTAGGTTTAATGCTTTCTCTTAAGCTGATTACTTTTTCTGTTAATATATTTTATGCAAGGCAGACAGGAGTTGCACTTGGAATGGATGTTGATGACAAGATGCCACAGCATGAGTATTATGAATATTTTGGTCCAGATTACACCCTGCATGTTGCTCCTAGTAACATGGAAAATAAGAATACACGCCAGATGCTTGATGATATACGGTCCAAGCTTCTTGATTATCTTTCAACGCTTGAGCATGCACCTAGTGTCCAATTCCAGGACAGACCTCCCAATACTGAGGTTCCAGAGGTGTGTATGTTTGCTGATGCGTTGGTTTCTAGTTTCTAGCAATTCGTTGTTCTATCTGTCAAACCTTATTAATTCAATAGTTACACCGTGTTTTATTTATCACATGGTATAATATTATTTTTTGTGATAACTGCGTGAAATAATATAGTATAACTTGGACTTTGTAGCATTATCGGATTCTGTGTTCAAAATTAGCTGCTGGAGTAAATCCGTATTTGCTGAGTTCATCTGAAATTGAACTTTTTGATATCTAATGAGCTGTTATAGTATCTAATTTACCGGCTGATTTAATACGATTTGTTTCCGGACTTCTTGAGCTGAACCAAATTTAGAGGAAATTTTTTTTGGGGCCATTTTAAGACTTCATTTTCCCTTCAGTGTTATTCCATTTCTTGTTTCTAAAATGCGCAATTAAGGATTAGTGCTGTAAGCAACCACAGGAATGCAGACATAAATAACACTTCGTATCTTTTTTTTACTATTACAATTTTAGATGTTTAGCAGACCATACTGAAGATGTAAACTGACAAATAAGAAATTTATTCCATTTCGTTCCATTATCCTTCGCGGAAGTCTTCCAAAAGTACTTTCATTTTTGCTTGAATTCCAATGTAAATTGGGTTTCTTGCTAGTCATGATAGTCTAGGCTAACTGCTGGTATAGTTGTGGCTTATGTAATAAACTCTGTTTTTCCTTTGAGAACACAATCAGGCAGATGAAGATCATGATGATGGAGATGAGAGATGGGATCCTGATTCTGACATGGATGTTGATGATGAGCGGTACTTTATTTCGATCCCCTACTTTTAACCTCTGTAGAGATACAGTAAGAGAAATTTTCGCTGATCTCATGCCTTAATACAACTTACCTTCTTCATGCAGCAAGCCTTTACCAAGCAGAGTGAAGAGAGAAATTGTTGAGACTGAGCCAAAAGATCCGGTATGCTCTGATGTTGATGTCTTTTGCTGTAGAAACTTTAAATCATAACTTGTGCTTTGCAGTGTCTAGAATTAGGAATTTAGGATGAAGCCATATCGAAAATATATTATTTTTATAGTATATGCTCTGAATGAGTAAGAACAATTTGGGCAATAAGATTCTTCAGAATTGAGGTCAGTTTAATTTTGCAGAAAGTAGGTGTATTATCTTATGTTGCACCGGTGCTTTTTTGACCTTAAAATGTATAATTAAGCTACTTTTATATTTCTGACTTGCAACATCATTAACTTTTTGTTGAAATGAGAAGGGTCTGTGTTTCTTTTTTCCAAGACAAGCATGAAAATTTGTCATCTTTATATTTTGTTCCTTTTTAGTCTCTTTGTTTTACATTGAAAAAATGTTTTACATTGAAAAAAAATACACATTATGTTAAATATTCATCATGGGATATGCTGGTATCAATTCAGTGCATGTTGGTTCTTTATCTTGATGTTGCGCCATCAAGCTGATCATGTTGTTTCTGCTTTTGCCATTACTCCTTGAAAAGAAGGAATTCTTTCTAGGTGATCAATATCCATTCTTTTTCAACAATTTTGTGAAACCTTCGACTTGAACAAATTGGCTCTTTAGAATGTGAGACAATATCTGTTGAAACATGAAGAGAAAGGTTAATGAAGCAATGCAATACCACTACAGATAGGCTTGCAATTTAAGGATTGGAGTGAGCAGCCACCCATGAAGATAATTCTAGCACTGAGATGCTAGTTTTGGAAAATATCCCTTTTAAAGCATCTTGTGTAATAGGCCAGTCACTCTTTTGATTTCTCCATGTTGAAAACCCCGTTAAGTTGGGACTCTGGTGGTTGAATCACAGAAGAACTAGATCTTTAATTTATTTGAGTGTCTTCAAATCCGAATTTTTTCAGTCTTGTTTCAGCTCACTCTTATTACATGGTTGTGCTGTTGTGAAATATGATCGAATTGTAGTCGGTAGACACTTTTTTCAAATATCTTTGTTACTACTGCTATATACCCTATATATATCTTGCCACCATCTAGCATATTTGGTATATACCTTCTGTGAGTATATTTTGGGACACGGAATATCACTGCATTGTCAGTTTATTTTTCCTCAATAGTTTATGGTACTGTTTTCTTCAGGAGAATCAAAAAGGAATTACTGAGCACACCCGAGGCTTTGAGACAACAGCAGATGAGTCCACCAGTGCAAAGGTAAAATGTTCAGTGCTCAATCGCTCAGAAAATGCAATTCATGAAAATGGCTCATAGAAAATTCCTGCAACATTCCTTTTGACTTCATGCTCTTGCTTGTAGGCTCTAGATATAGGTCCAATGCAAATCGATGAATCAAGTGTGAAAGTTGAGCAGGACAACTTGAGCAAGACATCTGATCAAGTGTTTTCCAAGTCATAAGCTGGAAGCCAATGTTCATAACTGTGTGAAGTCTGCTAATTTTTGTGTATGTAGCAATTTTTGCTGATGGACTTGTGACCAGCCATGAAAACTAGAATAGCACAAGCCATGAGATACTTTTATTTCCATATATTTCTTTAAACAAGTTGTATGCACATTTTGGAAGCTTAGAATGAAATTAAATCAAAACCAGATTTAATAATCTCATCAGATTTATAACGCTCTTTTTTTTTCAGCAAAAGAAGGGCAATTACAAATGTTCAGTTCCTTGATATTGCGGCCCATCTTGTGCTTTTGCAATATGACACTTGAGTTCAATTCCAGAATTATTTGAGCATTAAACAAATGCCTGAATGCATGGCGTGCTACAAGCTGATTTCATAACATAGAAATTGTACAATATGTTTGGATTGAAGAATTTCAAATGGGAAATCTGGACATAATTCACATGAAAAATTTATGTGGTGGATACAAAATTACTCTTATGGAAACACGAACATAAATGAATAAATAAAACCTATGTATGATGTATCATCAAATCTAAATCTCCCATTTTCAAATCCTTCCATCCAGAAACAGGAATACAAAATTACAAACCAAGGGTCAAGAGGGAAAGTTAGGCATAGACACAGTTTCCATACCTATCATCGTTTTGGCAACCAGCTATCCAGCACTTGCCACCATGTACAATGAGTTTCAGGATTTCCCTGACATCTTTGAATGTAATTTCAGATTTGGAGAATTCCCACATACCATTCTACTATTCCTCTAAAATACACTGCCAAATGTTCCCTGGTGCAGGACTTTTATGACAGAAGAATTCCTTCACTTCCCCATGTGCATTAGCTCATCTGCTGCTTAAAGCATGGCATGGCCACCGCTCGTTGTCGCTAGAATTAGAATTATCTCTTGCCTGCCATTGGATTTAGTACAGTTTAAAATGTTGATCTATTTCAGGTCTCTGGATATGTTTATCACCAAATGCCGCAGGTGGTCTCAGCTTCTGATATATCACAGCACATATCACACAGGCAGACTCTTCATCCTTGTCTACTGGTTGTGTTTCTCTACAATGGGATTTTATGCAAGGAATTCTCTGGTTGCCAGGGCTCTGTGTCCATGTCAGAAAAGCAGGAAAAATGAAAAACTAGGACAACAAAAACAGCAAGATCATAATTTCATAGAGAATTTTGATTCTTATGCAACTATTGAACTAGATAACACCCCAAAACTCCCTGACATTCAAATGAACAGAAATATATTTTTTTTTTCCCTAAATTAAAAGACACAAGACAATAAACATGAATTTCGATAAACCATATTTTATCATCTTTCGTTTCTGCCCACATATAACTGAGTACTGTTGCCAAAACTTTTGTAAAAGACAAAACACAACATATATTATGAAGGCTCAATAACAAAAAATTAGACCATTTGGGTAATTACGAAATGGAAATATTTTATTGGCACTCCTATTTATGTTATTGGCACTGCCATTATGATGATTATTTCTTAATGGTCCATTATGATAATTATCACTAATGTGTATTAGAAAGCATGTAAGATATGATTAGTAATTTTTAAATTTTTAATAATAGTGGAAAGGCCAAGAAGTAATATGGGAGCACCAATAACATCTCCGATGACATATTATCAAACTTTTCTCATTTTTGCAATTTTATCCCATCTGCAAACTTTTTTTTAAACCACAGGTATCTAGAGCCGGACCACAAGGGCAACAAAAGTCTCCCAACAACTTTAGTTGCAAATTTCCCCTTGTAAATTAATTGAGGTCTCATTGCCGGTGATGCTGCCTTTTGTCATTAATTATTATTGCAGGTCTGCTAGTATGGGGAGTTTCAGTACCTTCACATGCATCAAAGCTCACTCATTCAATTTCATTGTACCAACCTGCAACAGTTTGGATTTTTTTTTTGTCATAAGGCCTATGATTAAATAGGAGAAGTACAAGGATTCTCTATATATACTAACACCATCCCTGAATTTCTATTACCGATACATTTTCTTAATCATGCATTGAATAATATTATTAGTAGATTAGGGTTCTTGGTGCTAGAAGGGCAAAGATATAGTATATTATACCATAATACTGAAGTAAAGGAAGGAGTTAATGAGAGGCTTTGAAGGAAAAGCAAGCCGTAATGGATTCATCAAGCTCTTAGTCGTCCAATAAATAAAGAATCAACTACAGATTCTTCCACTAAACAACAATTAACCCCTGACCCTTCAAACAAAAATAATTATCAAATTTAATGAATAATATGCTAGGTGGTATTTGAATCAATCTACAACAATGCATATGGTTTAAGAATTTGTAAACCTATTTAGATAAGTAGTATAGTTCATCAATAATACATTTATACAATCTTCAAATCATTAGTGGTATTTGAATCAATCTACAACAATGCATATGGTTTAAGAATTTGTAAACCTACTTAGATAAGTAGTATAGTTCATCAATAATACATGTATACAATCTTCAAATCATTATCCTTTTATGCAAATTAAAGGACTTCTTAAACAGGTGATTTATGAAAATTAAGGGACCTAAATTTGCTGGGTTATTAACTTCGCTGAAACAGTAATACGATCAAACTCTAATAAATGCCAAAAGGAAACTAATAAGAGAATTGAAGTGAAGGAAACTAATATGAGAATTAAAGTTTGCCAAACATGGTTAAAGAAGTTTAATGCATTTTATCGAAAAGATAATTATAATTTCTTAAATAACAGCACAAACAATAAGGTGTTAAAAATTGTAAAGCATCACAAGCAATCCAAGGGCCAAAAGGCAAGTGTGGTTTATAAGTAACAACTACTTTTGTGTTGTTGCAATTGTGTATGTGTGTGTGTGTGTTTGTGAGAGATAGAGTCGCTTTGACTCTTTCATTGGGTAGCTGAAAAATGGAAAATAAATCTACGTTGCATAAAGCATGAGTAGAGCTGTAAAAGAGCCGTGCTACTTTTGGCTCAATAAGAGCTCATTCAAGCTGTATATTGAAGCTTGTTTAATAAATGAGCCAAGCTCATCCTACACAAAGTTTGGCTTGTGAAACTCTCGAATAAAAGCTCACGAGCTAACTTATAATTTTAATGTATTAATAATTTGATTTTAGATATATAATATACAAATTTTTATTCATTACAAATATAAAAAATATTTTAAAATATATTGTTAGAATAAAATCATAATTTTTATTAAATATATTATAACTTATTTAGTAAATAATTTATTTTAAATTTGTTAATAAATAATTTTATTTTATAGATTGTATTTTTTAAAATTTCTTTAGACTCATTTAACCTTGTGAACGGCTTGCAAATACTAAATGGTATAGCAAGCTCGACTCAATTATAAATGAACTAAGCCGGAACATCCAAAGCCCGGCTTATTTTCACCCCTAAGCATGAGATGATATCCTAATAATAATTAAAAAAAAAAAAAAGTAGTTACCTACCGCCAAACCAACATTTAGTTATCCAAAGACACAAGAGATGTATTACCAGAGACTATATAAAGGAAGCATAATTAAGATAGGGGAGAACATGAGAAAGTTTGTGAAGAAACCTGCAAGTTATGCTGATGCATTCTCTGTCTAAAAGGCCAACTGGTTGACCTTTATGGTCTTCAACATTCTCTGAAACAACTGGAACCTCACTCATGCCGTATCTATCCATAATGAGCTGCACAGAGAAAAGGTCCATGCTAGGCTTAGCTGTCCATGGTACTCGGCATTTTTCCCCATCTAGAGAACAGATTTCAGATACTAAAAGCTTCTGAAATGTAGTCAAACAATCAAAGTTAGATGGTCATAGGTAGGCTTTGGAAACTAAGTCAAGTTTATAATTTATCAGGAACTTTAGAATTTCAGAACTCCAGAAATAATGAGTAAAACTCTAAACTTGAAACCATTTTGTTCAAAAAGTAAATAGCCACGATGCATGTACTTCAAGAGCTCAGCATCAGTATATAACTAGATCGTCAATTTCCAAGCACCGTCAACCTATATTTGCTATCTTCTTGAATAACATAACAAAAACTTCAAACTTTTCTCTTCTCCTTCTACATTTGCATTTACATTTTTCAATTGAGAATTTTTTTCTCTTTCCTCTTTCTCACATTTGTGTCATAATGACCATACAAGATGAAACCAACCAAAAAAAAAAAAAAAAAATCAACAGCAAAAAGAGAATCCTATACCTTGCTTTTCTTAGCTCTTGTTTTTGTAATTTTGCTAAAACCTTCAATGTCTCCAAGAGTTAGTAAACCAACTAAAACATTGCTGCCATCAACAATCATTGCACAAGACTGCTTCTCTGAAAGCATGAGACTCACTGCCTCACTAAGAAAAGTGCTCATAGAAACAGTTACATATCGTGTTCTCATAGCCTCTGAAACAAAAATCCTCTTCTTGAACACTTCATTTTCAATGCTAGAGTCGTCTACACAAAGTGAACTTTCAACTTCACAAAGGTTGCTTGCATCAGTATCCTTTTTGGCAAGTACATAACCAGAAGTTTGTCTGTAAGCAACGGAAGAAGATAATTTAGGTTGTTCAGTTGGAACAACGTTTCCCTTATCTACTTTTCTGGTCTCTTTGAGATCCCTTCTTGTCTGTCCAGATGTAATCCATGAAGACAACCCTACAGCTCCTAGTAGCGGGAGAACTATTCTATAGTCTTGTGACAATTCAAAAAGCAGCAAAACTGCAGTAAGAGGCACCTGACACACTCCTGCAAGTGTTGCAGCCATTCCCACCTGCAATCAAAAACTTCCAATAATCAGCCTTATCATATTATTTTTTGGATGGTTTAATGTTTTCAGAGCAAAATTTATATTAAGAAACAGTATTACATTTATCATTGATCAAGTGACTATATACAGTTAGATCACAAAACTGGTTACTAAACAAGGCTAATGGAAGCTTTGCCAAGAGCTGATTCTGAAAGTTGAAAAAGCACATAATGTTCTAGTAAGACATGCTTTTTGACCATCAACATTCAGTGAGCGGAATGAGTGACAACAGATATCACACATTTTAGTATCACCATTAAGAGCGAAAAAATCTGAAATACAAGTTGAACCGTAAAGTTAAAACTCTGAATTTCTCATGATGACTGGGAATATGCCAATCAGATTTCTAAGAATGGGACTCAATCTATAGGTAGAGAAACATGCCCAAATTACCACCAGAAGTGCCTGCTTAAGCTGTAGCAACACCGGCAATTGCCCTTAAGTTGAAGGTTACGAATTACAGAAGCCAGCTTCATGCTCAGCAATAACAAAATAAGACCTGGTTCTCTTTGATAATCGGGTGAGACTATATGAAGTCTGAACTCTAAAGTTTGTCGTATTATAAGACATGTGAAGCTTATTTATCATCCATGAATTTAGGAAGATAATTTAAAAAAATTATAAGGTGGCCTAAAATGCATCCTCAAAATTTAAACATTCAAGGCATAGACACTAGACTATAAAAACTGTTACTGTCTAGCTGATAGACCATGTCAAAGATTGGTACCAGGCCATATGCTTGTGGTGATGCTACTTCCAAGATGGAAAGTTGAACTGCCAGATTAGACTGAGAGACTGCAAAATTAACCAGTTTCCCATAAGCCATTCCTGTTGCTGCACCAATAAAGAGGGATGGTGCATAATAACCTCCTACTAACCCAGAGGCCCGGCACAAAGAGGTTGCAACTATCTTTACTCCCACAAGTTGAACCAATAGATCTGCAGAGAGGCCTTTCACAAACGGCCGAGATTCCAGCAATATGTCAACATTTTCAAAACCCCAGTATAGGATCTCGGGATAAGCTAAGGCAATTATCCCAACTGATAAGCCACCCACTACTGGAAACACGGGCCTTGGTATGCCAACATCTCTGTGAAGATTGTTGACAGTTGACAACAGAAATGATGTGCACCTGGATAGAGCTAATGAAACCAAGCCACATAGGATACCCAGCAATAGGTACAATGGGAGTTCTGAAAAATGAGATCAACAGGTTTACAAGCATCATGAATCTCTGTAACATCCCAAATGCCTATATCTATCAACTAAGGACATGGGAAACTTTCATTCTACTACAATGAACACATGCAAACTGGTCACAAGCATGCAATTGTAACAAAAGACACAAGTGGCATCAGAAATCAATGGAGTGAAACTCTACAATGACGGGAATTTTCTGAGTTTATTCAACTGACTTGGGAATGTAACATTATTGTCTTTAGTTCACATGGGAACGTTAGATTCCCATAGGAATATGAAAGCTTTGACAACATTATCCCAATTAGCATTAGATTGCAACCTGTAGATGCTATTATTAATTAAAAAGGAAGCCTTCACTATTAAGATAAAAAGAATAGCTGATTTGATCAAAACCCAAGTACTGTAGATAATTACCACCAACAGAGCGGAAGTCATACGCAGGGACCTTAAAGGCAGGTTCAGAACCAAGACCAACTTCTGATACAACAGAAGCTACTACAGCACTAATTATAACCATTGAAGTTGTGTTTGTAAGAGACACAGTTGAATCTGCCGAAGACGGCCACAACACTGACTCAACAGCAAAGAAACAACCAGCAACAGCAGCATTGAATCCTGTCAATTGGGAAGCTAAACTTATTACATGTGTAATAACAATTAACCAAGTAAATTAAAGAATGTGAAGCACAACCAGAAGAGATCCCAGCAGCAGAGCCAGCAGCCAAGAGGGAAAGCTTGGTTTGTGAGTGTCGAGAAGAGAGAGTGAGAGAACCAATTCCTTTAGCAATAGAAGAACCAATCTCTACACTTGGACCTTCGGGGCCAAGAGAATTCCCAGTACCAAGAGTGAAACAAGCAGCCACTGCCTTAAAAAAAGGGCTTAATGCGGCCAAGAAACGATTGTTGTTACTGTTACTGTTGTTAGTATCATCAAGAAATGATCGAATGGCATTCAAGAAGCTGACAATAAGACCACCGCAAGCAGGAACTATGATGACACGATTCCATATGGAATCAAGAGGCGCCTCTCTTAACCAGGATGCACCTCTATACGGAATCCCATCCCAGAAAATGTCACGGATCTCCTGCACTCCGTTGTTGAACAAAACTACAGCTAGTCCAGTGAGGACACCAACTACGCAAGAAGATACTATAATTCCATAATTTCCACTGCTAGACGTAGTGGGTTCTTCTTCTTCTTGGTCTTCTTGTTCATTAGAGAATGCGCTGCTGCTGTTACTTCCAGTATCAGGAAGAGCAGCGCAAATCCCAATAATCTTGTGAGTTGAAGAAAAGGAGGAGAAATGGTTGTTGCATTTGAATTTAGATTTGGGTTTGCTGCAACTGAAGAAATAGGAAGAAGAAGAGAAGAGAGGACGATGTGGATGAGCGTTGGTGGGAAAGTGGAGGGTTGTGAGTGTGGTTTCCATTTTCTGTCAGCGCGCCTATTTCTCATCCCTTCATAATCCAATCCTTTCCTCCTTTTTTTTTTTTCCTTCTTAATTATCTCAATCTTATTCTGAAGTTTATATTTAATTTTTATTTTTTTCCATTTCAACATTTTTCTTTTAAAATTAAACTATATTACTCCTTATTTTAAAAAATAATTATAATTAAATCCTAAGAGATTAAAGAAAATTTTAATTTTAACATTGGGAAAAAGTCCGGATAATTTTCACTAGCGGTACCTAATATTTTAATCAAATCTCATTATGGTATCCAACTTTTATTTTGTCACTTAAAATTATGTCGCCATTATTTTATTTCACACAAAGTATCCAAACACATTTTCTAGTCGACATCAATAACCTGAATGATGACGTGGCTAATGAAAATGCCACGTATTACAAAATAACAAGTCACATCATACCACGTATCCCACTCATTCTCTCTCTTTCAAAATTTTTTAAAATTTAAATTAAATTTTTTCTTTCAACCTTTTTATATTTTCCTTCATTTTTCCATCACCCAAAACACTCCAATTTTAAAAACAAATTAAAAATCAAAATTAAATATACATCCAAATCCAATCACTCCTATTTATCAATAACAAATTATCTATCAAAAACAAATTCAATTTATCAACAACAAAGTCATGAAAATCAAACCCATAAAATTCATCAACAACAAATCATAATTGCTAAAAAAAAAAAGGCAGATGCAGAAGTAAGAGGACGACACAAGGGCACAGAGAGTGTGAAAAGCAAAGAGTGACGATGCCACCAAATAACTCTGCTGAGAGATCTAAACAACAGATCTGTAAAATTTAGAAACTTTGCAATTATTTTTGAGGCAAAAGGAAGCTTGTTGATGCTAGAAACATAGTCGTCATTGGATTGGAATTGTCACCGCCGGTGAGAGTTGGACATACCGGCGAAGGCAACAAGGAGATTTATGGGATTGTCGTTGTCGGATAACCAATCAAGGAGCTATTGGAGATGAGGTCGTGGTCGTTAGATTACCTTCCCATAGAGATGGGTCACCATTGTCAATACTTGAATTTTGGCTCATCTAAAAAAAGGTTTTGGAAAAAACCCACTCAATTTTTTAAATAAATTGATTTTGTTGCAATATAGAAACTGCAATTTACATAGGTCACTCGTATTGCTTATTTGATTGGTTTACTGGAGACTAAAAGAGTAGTTATTAGCTTTTAACTTTATATGAAGTTAAATACAAAGAGAAAAGGAAAGTAAAATTGGATGATGGCAATGACGATGCAGAGATTAAAAAAAGGGATAAGATTCATTTAAGCCCCCATATTTGCACCGAGGCTCAAATATGCCCTCTTTCTTTTTTTAGGCTTAAATAGCTTAAGGTTTATTAAAAGAAATCTTTCTTGGCCCCTGTCAAACGGTGATAATTTTTGAAAACAGACTACCATTTTCTTTGTAAGTGATGTGCCAATTATGCAAGCAAAAGTAGAGCCCACCTCACTTTTCATGCATTTCATTGCTCTCAGCCTCTCACCACTACTGCTCAACCTGAACTTCTCTACCACCTTTTCCAGAAATGGTAACTACACAGCAAATAGCACATACCAGACTAACCTTCATCATCTATTGAACTCTATTTACACTGACAACAAAATTGAGTATGGTTTTTACAATACATCTTATAGAGAAAACCATGAAAAAGTTTCTGCAATTGCTCTTTGTAGACCAAATAGCACCCCAGAAAATTACCGTGCTTGTCTCAATTATTCAAGCAACGTGATAACTACACTTTGCCCAGTTCAAAAGGAATCTATCATCTATTTTAAAAATTGTAGTTTACGCTATACAAACAGTTCTATATTCGGCCTTATGGAAGTGAAGCCTAATTTTACATTGTATAACTTGAACTATATTTTAGACGTGAATGGATTCAATAAGTCTCTATACATCTTGTTGGATAGGCTAAGAGACGAAGCATCCAAAGGAAATTCTACTCTCAAATATGCGGCTGGAGAAATAAGTGCCCTAGATTCTCAAACTATATATGCAACCTCACAGTGCACTCCTGATTTATCTGAAACACAATACATTGCTTTTAAGGCAATAATCTCTGAGGAAACATCAATAGAAATAGAGGGTGAGAAAGACTCAAAAAGTGAACCGAGGCTAAGATTAAGCAAATCACAACAATAATAATTACCCCAGTTATTAATTTCTGCTGATGGAATCTTTAGCTCTAGATTTTTACCTAGTGAAGCCTCTCTGCCTTTCTTGAAAAAGGTGCAGAATTCGGGTGGTATTTTCTGAAGCGAGAAGCATTTCGACATAGATATAATCTTTCTCAATCTTTCCCAATGTTGCTTTATGATATTGTGTCCAAATTCAAACATAGCATTTCCTCCTCCTTGATGGACTACTTTCAGGATTTGATCAATCAGGAAGTTTAAAAACAACAAATTCATAAATCAATTACAACAACATGCTTGCCTGCCATAATGACAAACAAACATATCGAAAAATGATATTGTGAAAAAAAAAAAAGCAGGACTCACAGAAGCTTCAATTAGATACAGCACTAGAGTTCAAATTCAAGAACAACAGAAGCTTTCATTGCAGCAGCAACAACAGCAGTTGGCAACTATTCCTCACTATCCTGATCTACCAGCAGCTCGCACAACACTCCTCTCACATCACCTCAATAAAATGAAGCAGAGCGGTGCCAATCTTGTAATGGTCAAGAACAACTATATGAAACCGGACCCTAACGCACCTCCTAAGTAAGGACATGGTCGTCCTCCTAAGCCTAAAGCTCTGATTCCTCCAGGAACTGTGATTTCACCTCCTAGACCACGTGGCTGTCCTCCTAAACCTAGAGATCCATTTGCTCTGGTTGCTTCTCCGAAGAAAAAGACTAACTCTGCTGCACCTGGAACTACCGAAAGGCCACGTGGACGTCTTCCTAAGACCGCGACTGCTGGACCTCCTCCCTCGTCAGTTTCTGCTGCTCAGGCAAAAGGTGTGAAGAGAGGAAGAGACTACCAAATGAAAATGGAGGTAGGAGCAGAAGGGGGAAAAATTTTGACGAAAAACCCAAAGCACAACCACATCATCTCTTGAGGTTAACGAAGACAACAACCGTTTGTCCATTACTACTGAAAGGGGCCAAGAACGATTTCTTTTAATAAACCCTCAGCTATTTGAGCCTAAAAAAAGAAAGAGGGCATATTTGAGCCTCAGTGTAAACATGGAGGGCTTAAATGAACCTTATCCCTTAAAAAAATGAATGGGTTTTCGTAACGTATGAGATATTAAAGAAAATGACTTTTTTTTTTTATAATAATATGTTATTGATAAATTTAAATTAGTTGAATTTACAATTGATTTTGATTTTTAAGTTTTTTTGAGTTAAATTGTAGCGTTTGGGTGATGAGAAAATGAAGGAAAATATAAAAAAAGTTAAAAAGAAAAAAATTTAAAGGAGAGAGAATAAATACGACATGTGGCATGATGTGGCGCCATGTGTCCCACTAAAATGTTGTGGTTTGTTATTTTATAATATGTGGCATTTTTATTGGCCATGTCATCATTCACGTGAGTGCCACGTCATTGATGCCGGCCGGAAAATATGCTTAGATATTTTGTGTGAAATAAAATCAAAGGTGAGACAATTTTAAGTGACAAAATAAAAATTGGATACCATGATGAGACTTGATTGAAATGTTGGGTACCGGTAGTAAAAATTACCTGAAAAA
The DNA here is from genome assembly GCA_949673435.1 of Macaranga tanarius. Classification (NCBI taxonomy): domain Eukaryota; kingdom Viridiplantae; phylum Streptophyta; class Magnoliopsida; order Malpighiales; family Euphorbiaceae; genus Macaranga; species Macaranga tanarius. The sequence continues at coordinate 14,035 of CATIWO010703486.1, read as the reverse complement.
GTCCAAATTGAATTTTCACTTTTTTGCTCTATGAGCACATTGGACCCTAAGACTTTTTTGACTAAATTGGAACTTATTTTTTTAAAATTAAATCATATTAAACCTTTTTAAAAAAAATCTTTACAGTTAAGTCCTAAAAACTAAAGAAAAATTTAATTTTAACGGTTAACTAATGAAAAATTATTTATACTAACAAACAAAATTAAGAAATCTTTTTTAGAAACTATATATAACCTAATTATAAAGATTTTAAAATTTTTAAACTAACATAAGAATTTTTGAAATTTTTTAAAAAAATTTCAAAAAACAATTCAAAGAAAAGTTTAAAAAATTATCATGTAGGTATAAAAATTTAAAATCTTTATAATTAAGTCATATATAGTTTCTAAAAATATTTATTAATTTTATTTATTATTTTAAATAATTTTTCATTTGTTAACCATTAAATAAATTTATTTATTTTTAGTTTTAGGATTTAATTGTAATATTTTTTTAGTAAAAAGCACAATAAGGGTTAATTTTAAAAAGATAAGTTCCAATTTGATCCAAAATAATTTTAAGGTCCAATTTACTCACAGGGCAAAAAGTGAGGGTCCAATTTCGACCTCTTCCCTTTTAACATTTGATCAATAAAAATTAGTTTGAATAACAGAAATAATTAATGAAATTTATTAATAAAATGTATATTACTTGATTGTAAAATTTTTTAAAATTTTTAGAAAGTAAAAAAAATTTTAAAATTTGTTAAAAAGTATTTTTTTAAATTTTTTTTAAATCTATATAATTTTTTTAAATTTTTCATAACTGCAAAATTTTAAAATTTTTTATAACTTTTAAAATTTATAAAAAAATTTAGATGTATAAATTTTTTTAAAAAATTATCAAGTTTATAAATCATTTTATATTTTTTAATGTATATCACTTAATTGTAAAAAAATTTAAAAATCTTTAAATATAAAAAATATTTTTAATATTTTTAAAAACTAAAAAATATAGTTCTATAAATTAAAAAATTTAAAAGAAAATTTAGAAACTTCATAAACATACATCTTGAAAGTAATTTTCATTAATTCTTATTGTTATTTGAAGTAATTTTTATTAATCAACGTTAAAAAAATTTTTTCTTGATTTATAAAACCTAATGGCATCAATTCTTTTAAAAATGGGTCCAATATAATTTAATTTTTTAAAAAAAGTTCTAAATAGGACAAAAAAAATAAAGGTCAAATGTAAACACCGGAAGTAAGGTTGAGAGTTCAATTAGAGTACAATATTAATTACCTTATGTTTTATTGTTTTTTCCCTTAAAGACGGTGATAATTTTCTATATATTTTAAAAATATGTGATGTCATTTTACTTATATTTTAGTACATACTCAGCAATATTATTAACAAGAAATAAGTAAAATTTTAATTTATATGGTTTCGCCTTTTGGCAAAACTAGTTTTGTATTTTTTAACTTTTAAGTACCCTATCAATTACAATCATTACTATTTTACGATAAAATTTTAATATAACTTTTCATCTAAATAATAAAAATATTTTAAATGTGATTTACCATCAGTAAAATTAGTTGGTAATTTTCAAAAATATTAAACATTATTTTTTTATTCTTAATAAAATTAAAAATATTTTTTTTTTGTTTATTGTGAGTTTATTTTAGTTTGTTGAATGTTATACAATTTAGTAAGAATTCATATTATTTTAACATTATAACATATATTTTTAATAATATTAATGGGTAGTGTAATATGAAATTACATATCCTTAAATGTCAAGAAAAATAAAACAACTCTTTAAGTGAAAAAGTATTTAACTATATAGTACTTAATTCTACTTTTCCCTCTATAAAATTACTCATGTATATTTTAAATGAATTTTACCATTATTATTATTTAGCAAATACAAAATAAAACAAATTACCTATTAATAATAACAAAATGAATTATTTTATGATGTAAAAGTTTTGGGGGTTAATGACGTAAAAATGTACATATGGAATCAAGAAAAAGGAAAACTATAGGATGGAATTTTCGTATTGATGTTTATTTATGAATTGGTAATTAGACATGAAACAATATGGCCACCAATTTATCCTCAAATTTTCTGCAACTATACACAAAAATACCCACAAAAAAGAAAATCTTTTAAACTTTAGGCTGGCCATGGCCAAGCTCAACATCTTTAATCAGTGGAGTGTCCTCCTTTTCCCGTATCAAAAGTTTAAAATCTTCTTGTGATAGATTATCGTTGTCTTTGGTAGTAGAAATGAACTTATTGGGTTTTGTTTGCTTCTCAGCCTCAACTGCCCAGCTATATACAATCATCCCAGCAACTGCAAGAGCCATCCCAATTATATTTTTCACTGTCAACTCTGAATCAAAGAGCAGCCACCCTAATATAAGGACACATACAGTTTTCATGTGTCCTAAAACCTGGAAAGATACTGCTGAGAAACGTCCGATGCATAGATACTGACTCACGTTGCAGAACACAGCCAAAGAGCATGACAGGAATATGAAAAACTGCATATATATATACATATATATATATATATATGGAAATCCTCACAAATGTCAAAACATAAATAATATAATATAATTAAACGAGTGTATTGCATCTAATATAATGACCAGATATTTTAAGTATTTTACATTTAATAAATAATAATATGAATATGCCAGTGAGGAAGTGGTCAAATGGTAACTCCTCTTTAAGTACATCATGAGGTGCAGGATTGGTCAAAATTACAAAAAGATGCACCTGTGGCATATAAATTTTTTAAAAATGATCACATTTGCATATTTCTTAATTATTAATTTGGACCGAAAAGCAAATTATATTAAAATTACAAACAATTATTTTTTACAATTTAAAAATTGAAATAAATTTACTATATATATATATAAACGTAATGATATTGATACCAATAGGGGAAGTTAGGAACAAGGAAATGCAATTCCTCAACTACTTACAAATGCAGCAGACGAAAATGGGTACTCTGAGACGAGTTTGCCAGTGCCACTGAGGTAGTAATCAATGAAAGGGGCAGTTACTATTAGAGAAAGTGCTTGTATTGGAGCTGTCTTGCTTAGCAGTTCAAATGAACCTATGGAATATTTCTTCTGAAGTGACCCAATTGACTGTTCCATACAAAATATTTCAGATTCTTTTCACATAATTAAACCACTAAACAATCATTTAAGAGATTAAATTATAAAATTAATGAAAAAAAGAACCCACAATTTGTTGTAAAGATGAAGACAAGACCGCAACAGCAGCAGAGAAAAAGCCTTTGGCATTAACTTTGACATCAGTGACTGTGCAGACACCAACCCCCATGACCACTACAATCACAGCCATCTTCACTTCCCTTGAGAAGTGTTTTCCATGGAGAATCCATTCCATTACACAAACCACTGGAATCATACTCAGTTTTGAAATCTGCCAACACCAACACACGCAATTAGCATATATGTTAATTATAGATATAAAAACTATACATACTACTAATTTGAAGCCAATTATTGTGAAAAAAAAAAAGAGATTATATTACTAATTTGAGCTCTTGCCTATAAGTTTGAGTATCTCTTTTAACATAATATCAGAGCTTTTATTATATATTTCTTTTGTATTAATCTAAAAATTCTAATGGCTTGCTAGAAGAGGCCAAAGACTCCGCAGACCAAATCTCAAAAAATAAAAAGATAAAAATTTCTAATTCACATAGCTTATATATATATAGGACGCTGATACGCGTCTCTCCGCGTGACAATCGCGCGAAGAGATACGACAAAATTCAGGGGGCAAAATTACTTTTTTGCCCCCCCAATGTTTTTAGGAGGTGGGGAAATTTTTTTATTGACAGGGATAAAATGGTAAAATGACGTGCGAGAGATAGCACTGTATGCCTCACCAATCATTTTCCATATATATATATATATATATTACCTGATAAAATCCAACAGAGTTGAGCATGAGGCTCAAGTTCATCCCTGTGATTGATACATTGGCAACAAAAGAGAACCAAATAAGTTCCCACATGGGAACATGCTTTGATGCGGAATAGCCAGCAGCATTTGACACCAAACCCACCAAGGCCGTCATAGAAAAGTGTAATCCAGTTAACGTAGTTGCTGATAAAGTAAACAAATACATTAATGCTAATTACACATAATACATAAAAGGATTTCAACAAGCAAGGATAAAGCTTACCAAAAGCAAAATCAAATCCAGTAGGGGACATGAGTTGCTTGTTGGCCATAATAATTCCAATGGAACTGACAACATTCATAGCCCAAGCTCCAACATCTGGAACTGTGGATGTTTTTTTTTCCTCCATTCTTTTTTCTTGTTAAGATGGAGGAGAGCTTGGAATTAATAATGGGAGATTTATAAGTTATAAATGGGCATTGAATCAACTCGGGTAGCAAGAGCCAGTGCATAATAATATCAATATATAATATGTATGCATTATTTATGTATATATGATGGTTTGTCCAATTGTTGAATTATTATTATTATTATTATTATTTTGGCTTCATATTCCTTTCTTGCTGTCATTATCAGCAAAGGCATGTTACCTACACGTTGCCATTTGAAGTGAGTTTGGGGTAATCTTCCCTTTTCTCTACTTTTAAGTTCCTTCTTCTACTTCCCTTTTTAATTTTATTGCTTTAATTTGTTTCCTTCTTTTTTACTACTACACAAGTTGACCAATTAATCTTCTTATTTCTTTAGTATTATATTTTATTTCAGACTATGTTCATATTCAACATTAAAACTATTACAAATCAAGAAATTGCAAAAAAAAAAAAAAAATCCAACAAGATTAATAGATATAATATATCATAGCAACTATTTTGATTTGTGATAAAAGCATCCCATTGTCAAGTGAATATCACTTAACTTGGATTTGTTAACTATATATGTGCTAAATTTAATGATCATTTTAAATCAATTTCATTTTTTCACTAAAAAGGGCTCTTGTTCGTGGAGAAAAATATTTTGAATAAATAGAAATTCCATATGAAAAAATTGTCATGAAAAATAAGAAAAAAAAAACCATATCCCATATCAAATTCTACAAATTTCATCTTTTAAAAAAAATATTTTGAATAAAATTGTTTTAGACTTTTAGGAAAAACAAAAGGAAGGAAATGAAACTTTATTAATTTCCACCGTTTAGGTGTTAGAATAAGGAAAAGAAATAGAGAGAAATTAAGAGAAAAAGAAAAAAATGAAGTGAAATGCAGATTTTTTTTTTTTTTGAACAAGTGAAATGTAGATATTGGAGCAAAAAGAATATGCTGAAATTTAATCAACACAACATTTCATTTACTTACAAGCATTTAAGGTATAATTCAGAAATAGATGCAAGAAAAATTGCATTTTTTTTTTCTTTTTAGAAGAGCAAACAAATCATTAGAGTTTTTGTATAATTAGCACGCCAAAAATAGTGTTAAGACTAAGAGTGTCCCTTTTCTTATTGAGGAAATATATTAATAACAATTGTGAAGACTTAACTTTTATAAAAAAATAAAAATAAAAAAAATACTATGTAATTTGACACTTTTTCACTTAAACATTTGTAATTTTTTTAAGAGTATGCGATTTTAGTTTATTTACATTTTAATACCATTATCCATTAATATTATTAAAAATATATAATGTGATTTTAAAATAATATAGATATTATAGAGTAAAATTATTTACTATACAATACAACATTCAATTATCTATAATGAACTTATACAAACAAAAATAAGATCTATTTTTAGTTTTAACTACGAATAAAAAATAATTTTTTGAATAAATTATTTATAATATTTTTAAAATATCTAAATAGCTATATTTATAGAAAATCACTTATAAAATATTTTTATTATTGAAAGTCAATATTTTATTATAAAATAATGGCGATATTAATTGATAACATATTAAAGTACAATAATAATAAACACAAATCTTTAAATGTCAAAAACAAAGAAAAAATCCAAATGGCAAAATACTAATAATAATAATCGATCTCGTCCCCGTTTTTCCCTTGGGAATTAATCACTCCAACTAGATGCTAAAAAAAAATAGATTTAAGATATATATTTTTTTTATATAGTTATCATAAAAATAAAATAAACAAATAAATAATAAAAAAAAAAGCCCATTTCACAACCTTGTATGCATCTCTTTCTATGAGTTGTAATTAGTGCCATCTGAAAATAACAGAACTAATTAACTGTGTAACTTTCAGCCTGCACCTGAAAAATGCTAGATCCATTAAAATTGCAACAACATTTTATCTAAATCCAATCATTGGAGAGCAGAGCTCTGCCGAAAAGCAGAATCTTTTGAGGTTCCTCATCCAGCAGCTAAGCCTCATCATCCAATTAAAGTATACACATTAATTGATAAGAATCTGATCTTTGCAACATATGGCACATCACAAACTCAATATGACTGATGATGCACTTGAATTTTTTTTTAAAAAAAAGAAACACTAGATTTCCCAAACGATAACACGAGAGATGTTTACAGTAGAAAACTACTGACTGGAACCATGGCACAGAAACATGATATGGCATGCCCAAAAGATCCCACAAATAAAAAAAAAAAAATGGAAGAAGCAGCGGATTGATTATGTTACTAACTATAAAACTTGTGATGTAATAATCAACAGAGCTGAAGACAGAATAGGTAACAAATCGCTCTATCCCTCTTATGCCATGCCTACAACATACACATGCCGTTTATGCTCCAAGTTACAGGAAGGCATCCTTCTCAAGCAACTTGAGTACATCGTGCTGGTTGTTTAGCTTGGCAACATCAATGGGAGTCTTGCCATCCATGTTCTGAAGAGTACTGCAGTATAATAATGAAACCACGTAAAATTAGGCATTAGAGAAGAACAAAAGTCGTAGAAACCCCATTAATGATCATCGCTAATTAATGATATTGACTTACACAGCAGCCCCATTCTCCAGTAGAAGGGCAACACACTCCTTCCTTCCATAACCGGCTGCGTAATGAAGTGCAGTGTTCTTATTCTTATCCAGCGCATCAACAGTTGCCCCTGCCTCAAGAAGGATTTGTGCACACTTCACCTGAATAAACAAACAAAATTCAATTTAGAGTGTTTTCCTTGCTTCTATGCAATCAAAACAAAGCAAAGTTGGACAATCTGTCAGAGCTTTTCCAGAACTTCCCAACATATCTGACAGAAACATCAAAGCACAAACACAAGAGGCCAAGACCAAGAAGTTGGCTTCAGCAATAAGCACCATTGTTAAAAGCATGACTCAGTAAAATGGATTTATGGGTCCTTACTCTAAATGCCTTCACTTAGGCAAAAGAGGCCTACTGTGATTATACAATTTAAATGCCTTCACTTTGGCAAAAGAGGCCTACTGTGACTATACAATTCGTTTGGTTAATCATTTCATTGTTAACAGAACATTACAGGTAACCAGCTTCAATCTACAAAATTTCATTTCATAAATGTCACACATGTATTTATTAATTTATTTTTGAAAACGAGGTTCATCTATAATTTGACTGCATAAAAATCAGTAAATGTTTCATTCTCGTTTTCTTTTAACTTAATTTCATTTTAATATTATAGGATAGCTCATTTCATTAGTGTGAGATGAAAAGATTCATGAGACATTCATAAAAAATATTTAAAATCAGTTCCTTCAGAAACTCAAACCAATTTGAAGTCAACCCATCCAATCAAGAAAGTAGACAACTCACTGATTCAGTCTAGCTAGTTTACCTATTTTTCCATTAGGAACCGTAATGTAGTTAACCTATTTATCTGTAATCTCACTATATGGTTTTACACTTCTGAATCCCAACAAAACTTTTGCATCTCCAGATACCACTGTGATTAGTTTTCTAAGTTCCCTAAAACTATGGACTAAGACCCTTTCTCAAATTAATCATTATACACTTAATTTCCAAGCTGTGCATGCTATTTGTCCCAAACATGCTTGCAATTTGCATGTTGTGTCTAAGCTTCAAAAATCCTAAGCACCTGATTTTTTTTTTTTTTAAATTAACAATCATCAAATCCGCAACCCAACAGGAATAGTAGACCACAATCTTCAGGAAAGATGCTTGATGTAAGACAAGTTGAGAAACCAACAAACTGAGACTTTTTATGGCAAGTGAATTTTGAAATATTAATTAGATGTACATTGAAGATTTTTACAAAAATATGAGAAATTGGGGTTAATAATTTGTGTAGGAGCTAACTGTAGAGTGACAGGAAAAGAGAAATTGTTTTTTTTTTTTTTTTAAACAGCATCCAAGGTGCTGAAGAAGACATTAAAACAGTCAAAATTTAATCAAGAAAACCTAACAAAATAACTATGTAAGTTATAGATTCCTAATAGCTAACCCTCCTCCCATTGGGATTGATAATCTCAAATAAGGAAAATGAAAAACCAATAAAATTATACAAACCAGAAAACAACTTAATAAATAAAATAAATCCAAGTTTTAGAAAATTCCTAAATATTACTTGCACTACAATCCTACATCTAAACAACATTTTTAATTGGGCGATTTGTCATTGAACACATGCAAGCACAGAAGAAAAGAACGACATTTCAAAGAAATTCATCATACCTCTCCATATCCACAAGCAAAATGCAATGCTGTTCTTCCCTCTGAATCTTCTTCATCCTTGTCAGCACCAGAGGCTAACGCAGTTTTCAAGCCCTAATTGATGAACAGATAATTTTAATCTGTATTTATATAAAATATTAATTAAAATTAAACAAAAAAAGGAAGGACCAAATATTTAGACAAGGAAAAGAATTTAAGATAAGCATGCAATACAAGTTAAAATAACAACGATAATGGTCTTCATCTTATCATATGAACACACATGCTTCATTAATCAAAGGATGGGAAAAGTTTATACAAACAAAAAAAATCCATACAAGATGTGCATATTCAGGTTTTCAATCCTCCAACTATGGCTCAAAGTATAATTACAAATACCCATCAAACTTCATCTTAAACGTATTAGGGAGGCAAGATGGAAAAAAAAGAGTGAACCCTGACATTTTAGAATAGGCATATATGATTGAATCACCTGTGAACCTTGTCGAAACCACAATCTTTGAAGGCGTTCAAGGCACATTCAAAGCCGGTTTATGTGTCACAACCCTAGGTGAGGCATCCATTTGCACACCCAGGACCAGGCACATGTTTGAATGCCTAAGCATTTGTCTTTACAGCACGGGTGATTTTGTCAAAAGAAAATAAGCTTCCCCATACTAGATGATGTTACTAATACAATACTGTTTTAACTTCATGGTTGTTTTAATTTGGTTATGGAATTGAATGTGTTTATAACGTAAATAAGATAACCCTAATCATGTGCAATCAACTCTCAAAACACAATTTGGTTCTTGCCCTGATACCACATTAAAGTTATCCATCTCTCTAAAACAAGCAAACCATCTAAAGCAGCACAAATCCAAAAACTTTCTGGTTTACAACAGATATGTTACAAATCATGTTGAATTTAAGGATAACAAACTTTAAGACGGGCACTATGAAGTTTTACATTTGTATCGACCATGTAGTTGAGGTGGTTCCTATTAAGCAAATGATCTTCGTAAAACTAATTTTAGCAGTCAGCTCTGTGATACCTACATATCCTACAGGGTAAATTTTGGATTTTGCTAACGTGAGTGTGCTTTTATGATTTCTTTTGCACATTACTGTGTTAAACTATTCTTCATTTTGCCCAAAACCCTTGAACTTAAGAGGAAGATTCAATTCAAAATATAAAGTTTAAATTTTATCAAACCATAAAATTATTTTAAAATGTTTTGTTAACCACTAACCAGCTTCTATTACACATAACTAGAATGCACATAAACTGCACATCTGTATCTTGAGCTTTGCATACTTCAACTGCTAATTCTATCAATTGTAACGAAAGCTGGCAAAATTCATTGGGATTTAAAAAAAATACAGAGATGTGAAAAATTTTATGAAACTCCAAACAAGTCAAGCATGAATTTGCAAGTGAATTCGATAAAACTTGTAGAATTCATTTGTTCCAAACAAACTCGTAGTGTTAATTATAGTTTTATTCAAGTAAACTATTTAGTTGATTAAAGACAAACAGTTCTAGTATACAAGCTCTTCCACTGAATATTAATGAAAATTATATCAAGTCTTACTCAAAACCTAGTGCCAATTATATATCTAATAAAGCTTAAGAGCCAAAAAGAACAAAAAAATCATTGCTTGTTTTTGTGATTTTATCCAGCATGTGTCAAGTAGCAATTTTAGCCAAGAGGTGATTGAATAAAAATATGTTCATTAGTTTAACCTTTGATTAATTTTCTATGTTCAAAATTATTGAGTAAACCAAGTAGTTAGCTACATACCCTCTTTTGAAGTTGAATAAGGATGATAAAAAAAAATTGTATTTTATTAAAAAACAAAAAGTTGTTTTTATTCAAATTTGTCCCATTGCTCAATTTGCTACTAAATGGAAAGGTTTAGTCTGAATTTGTCAAACTTGGAAAGATTGGTTAAATTACAAAAATATTAAGGATTTTGATTTTTTTTTTTAATGTAATAAGTCTTCAATTAATGCATAACTCACATGTCACAGCTCAATTTGCATCTTCTGCATAGCATTTAAATGAGTATAACCATATGGTACTACAAGGTAAATAGTTGTAGTTGGGTCTAGCAAAATAATCACAAACGTAGCAACTTCACAAGAAAGATGCATATCAATAATCAATAATGAAAAAAAACAACACAAAAGAAATTATCACACAAAAAGTACACCACCTAAAAGATCAAGACATTATTTACAAGAGGAAGTAGGAACAAAGTTAATCAAGCAGAAGCAACAAGCAACAAAAATCAAGAAAATATAAATGCAAATTGTATTCTACCTCCACATCACCAACACTAGCACAATGATGAACAATTGACTCGTCCTCATTTTCTGCATCTTCAGCTTCATCCTGTCCACGATTTTCCGCAGAAGAGGCTGCTTCTCCAGAAACTGCAAGACCCATTGCTTCGCCCAACTTTTTCAAAACGTCTTGGTCATTCCAATACCTGTGCAAAGATAATTTTGTTTCATAATCTAATATTACATCTGATGTATAGTATCCAATGGAGAAAAAAGGTCCAAATATCCAACCTCAACTACTAAGGGACCAAGGCTAATTTAGGTTGACTTGAGCTTATAAATTGAGTGTAAGCATTTATATTACACATCACAGAAAGATATACAAATACTATAAGGGTAAAACCGCCATTGGTTCAAATAAATTAGAAAGAAATTTCAAGTCAATCAATGAAGATACACTTGTTCCAATTTCATGTTGAACTTCTACTTTCTTTATCATCTGGTTAATGTAGAGAAACATTCTACCAGAGTCCAACAATCCACTAAAACAATAAAACCATGAACTGTAATGCTCAAATTCGAATCATAGACAACTAAATATAATACTTTGTGTTGGAAAGCCATGAGGTTCAACAAAATCAACTAAACAGCAAAACTATGAATCCTAACACTTGAATTAGAACCACAGACCACTAAATATAATATTTTATGTTGGAAAGACATGAGGTCATTTACTTCTAGCACTGACAAGACAACTACAATCACATTGTAGACAAAATAAAATTTCAAGGAAAAATATGATACAGACTGATTCCAAATGTCTGACATAAAACTCAGTTGAAAATCCAGTAAATAAATGTGTAATTTATCCCCATTGACATAAAACTCAGTTGAAAATCCAGTAACTAAATGTGCACTTTACCCCATTCTTGTCACACTTCTATAAGCAATTTACAATTTTATGGCATAATATAAAATGACTTTAATCCAAACCTCATCATGGCTGCTGGACCACCGGTCTCTATCTCATCTAAAATGGGCTTCAAAGCGGGATCTTCCTTCATTCGTGCCATTCGTTCCTCAATTTGATCTTTGTGCACTGGATTTGACAAACTCTCAAGCATTTGGGACATTGATGGATCCTGAGAAAGAAAAAAAAAAAAATTTTCAAACCAAAAGATGAATTTCTAAATAATACACAGCCTGACACATCATTAGGGAAAACAAAGAAAGCAATTAAGGATGAAGGGCCTATTAGGCATGGTACAACTAGAGTTTGTTTTTGAGGTGAATTTGCTATATTTTTTGTCATAAAAAATGATGAAACTAAAACTCAAAACTACTCAAGCAACAATATCCAAAAGGGTGGATATTAGAAAACAATTTAGAGCCCAATACAAAAGTGGGTGCCTATAAATGAAGGTAGAGGACATAGATACCTGCATGAGAGCATTGCCAAGGCGTTCGGCCATAGTCATAAACTGAGGATTCTGCATAACCTGCTGCATGGTGGAATAGTATTGTTGAGAGTCAAATTGAGGGATAGGATCTTCAGTTGCTGCTGGTGCTCCTCCTACACCCTGAAAAGTTTTTTGGAGCTGCTCAGCCATCTTGTTAAAGGAAGGATCTTTCGCAATCTGCTCAGCCAAGTCCTTAATACTGGGGTCCTACATATATCAAACCAAAGGAATTATTCGGAAGCCAAAACAAGCATATGAATTGGGTTTTTTTTTTTTTTTTTTTTTTTAAAAAAAAAAAAAAAAGAAAACTTAAGGGGAAGGGAAAAAATAAATAAATAAAGGGTGGTACATTAAGGAGGCCGGTCATTGCAGAGAAATCAAATGGATTGGGAAAGGAAGGTCCCGAAGGAGGAGGAGGAGAAGATCTTCTTTGTCCTGACTGAGACTCCCCAGAAGACGCCGTTTCTGATTTGGGCGTCTTCTCATCTACTTATATAATCAAATTAAAAAAAAAAAAATCAACCGAAGCTTAACTAATAATAAGCATCAGATACAGTTAACTAAAATTAAATTATCATAATTATTAAGTATTATATATAAGTAAATTTAAACTGAAATGACAGTTTAAAAAACAAAACAGAAGCATCAAACAAAGGGAAATAGATCTGAATTGAAATGGGAAAACAGAGTAATTACCAGAAGGAACATCTTTGTTGGTGTTGGAATTGGAAGCCATTTGAAGCTGATGCTGAAATCAAAATCAAAATCAAAAATCAAAATCAAAATCAAAATTAAAAGCAAAAGAAAACCACTCGCACAGAATTTAGTTTTAGGGAATAGATTCAAAACCCTATCTATCTTCCTGCAATTGCGATTGTTTTTTTTTTTTTTTTCTCTTTTATTAAATTAATTACTTATTTATTTATCCTTACATTTATAAGCAGAGAGATGATAAAATCACCACCACAGTGGGCCCTCTTAATCCTCATCTTCTCCGCTGCCAACACCTTAGCCTCTCTTTCGCTGCCTCACTGGGCCCATTACCTTCCTACGATACTTGGTTTATTAACAATTTATGTTGTATATAGTATTAAATTCACTATAAAAGTTACACGGTTATTATCAAAAAATATAAAGAAAAAATTGTCAATATACCTCTTATATTATAAAAAAAGAACTAAAAATATAACTACATTAGTGAAAATTTTTATTAATATTTTTTATATGAATTTTAACTGATAAAGTCATTCATATTTTATCACTACTATATAAATATATAGATTTATCATAAATAGTTCATTAAAATTTAAAATTTAATTTTTATTTGTATTGTTCCTAATATGTAATTGAGTTTCTCACATTTATCACCACGTACATTAAATCTATCAATGTCTAAATATATCAAACTATAAAAATTACCCGCGTTTCACTGCGGGATATATATATATATATATATATATATAAAATTTAAACATTAATTATGATAATAATTTAATATTATGCATATTAAATTATATAATAAATGCGATACAAATATTTTTTTTTTATCAACAAACGAAAAAAATCAGCAAAAATGAAATTTTTAATTTCCTTAGTCTTCATATTAATAGTGATAATCAAATAAAATGTAAACTTCCAATTAGTTGTCTAGTTCTTCATCTCTTCATCCTTAAGAAA
>CATIWO010703467.1:0-11518 GCA_949673435.1 Macaranga tanarius | reverse complement strand
AATCTAAAAATAATAGTTAAAAAGCCCAAAGCATGGGCTTAGTACTTGATAAGTTATCTAACTCAATATCTACAAAAGCAAATAGTTAGTCCCATAATAATAATCATAAAAAATAAATAAATAAATAAATAATTACAACTCATTAAGATTTAAAAAAACTAAATAAAACTAGCCTAGATAAAATCTATTAGAATTCATATTTAAAACCTATAAAATAATGAAGTTAGCTTCAAATAATAAATGCTAATATGTGCAAAAAAAAAAAAAGGGGGAAATACATTACAAAAAAAAAAAATTCTAACTATAATCACCAACACTACAATTTGATAAAAAATAATGAACTAAAAAAATAGAAAAGAATAAAATTATTAGAAGAAAATTATTTATTATTTACATATCAAATAACATAATACAAAGGAAATATGACTTATTAAACTAAAACTAAACAAACTATATTACAAATTCTACCAATTAAATTATACAATAATTAATATTCTCAAAATACTACTTACTAAAGTTACTAAAATTAATTCTTAAAACTAAAAAAAAAAACATCAACACTAAATCTAAAGTTAACTAAAATATTTACAATGTTAAATAAACTAATTACTAAATTAATTAGTGGGTAAATAATTACTTAATCTACATATTCCTAGTCAATCTAATCACCATTAATTAATAATTAAATAAAAAACAGAATAAATAAATATATTACACAAAAGTAAGAAAGCTAAAAAATAAAAAATAGCAACTAAAATAAAAAATAATAAAATAGGAACAAATAAAAAATAAAAAACAAAATAAAAATTTTAAAAAAATTATTGAGGAGCACTGTTGCCAAAAAGAAAAGAAAATTCGAGGGCAACATGCACTGTTGCCACACCCACAAAAAAAAAATACTAACTAAGAAAGGGACGGCATGAGCAGGTGCCACAAATAATAATAATAATAATATTAATAATAATATTAATAATAATAATAATAATATTATTATTATTATTATTATTATATCTTTACTTCTATAAATACCACTATGTTATGATTAATACAATTAATTAAAAAAATTCATATAAAAAAAGATATATGAATCACACGCAATAATAGAAATGATGAATGAATTTTAAAAAAAAATAAATAAAATGAAAATCACAAAAAGCAAAAATTTCATAAAAAATAAAAATGATTATTTCCCTCAAGTTACTTATACAAAGGTTAGTCGGAAAGCTCCCTTTAATAGTAATAGCACTAATAAAAAAACTCAATTCTCTTATTTTTTTGAAAAAAATTTTTTATGGCTAATTCTCTCTTCTCCCTCCATCTCCCTCCCCTCCCCCCTCCCCTTTTTATCCCTTCCTTTTTTCTCTGTGACGCCCTCACTACCATCAACTCCATTCATATACATAATTAAGGAATTAATGATAATAAAGGTATTGTTTAACTTCTTTATCTTATCATCAACTTGTAACTCTTAATCATATAGATATAATACATTATATCATTTCCTTACTACCATTGTACACAATTCTCACAGTACAAATCATTACCATACAACCGTATAAAAAAAATCGTGCAATTATTAAATATCCTAACTTTACAATATTATATATATATATATATATATATATCTAACTTTCTTCTAGACAGCTATTCAACTCTGAAAATAAAATTTAATAAAATAAGTGGTGAGCAATTTCATATGGAAATTACCTAGTGAGTAGATAAAATATATTTGAAGCTTTATCATGAGAAAATCTCTTTACAATATTTTAATTAATTGCATTAATAATAATCAACTGAATTTTAAAACATCTTTTCATATTTAAATAACTCAAATATTCAAATTATAATTTCATAAAAGCATTTTCTTAAATCATCGACCATAGAAATTCTCTTTTCTTTTATAAAAGCAATAGAGGCTCAAAATCACATAATTTCATAAATAAGTTCACCAAATAAAGTGAATCAACTTGCCCTATGCCTTTATGATCCTAATTTCTACCATAAATTAATCTTCCCTATTTTAGGGAATATACTAAAAGCCCAATAGAATTAAATATGCACACATGGATAATCCACTTAAAACCTTATAACCAAGCTCCTAATAAGAGCATCGTCAAAGTACACACTATCCATAATACCATAATCTCCACCATACTACAATTCACAATCTACGAAGTTTCACATGATATGAATCAATAGACAACTGACTACGATGATGCTGCTTAAGTGTGATCAGCACTTAAACCCATGATAACTCGAGTTTCAACTAATTTGATATATGTATCTGGCCCCAGGCATTAGCTATACATATATCTCGGTATAATATGCACTCGACCCCTGGCAACGGTTATATATACTCCTAACTGGTTTTTGAGGTAATATGTACCCGGCCCCTAACAACGGCCATACACTTATCATCATACATTTGTAAGATAACATATGCATCCGGCCCCAGGTAACGGTTATGCACACTTACCACATGTATCTGACCCTAGGCATCGGATATACCCATATATAGTAACATATGTATCCGGCCCCAAGCAACGACTATACATATGAACCATCTCGCATCTCTAAGGTAACAAGTGTATTCGGCCCCATGCAACGACTATACACATTTGCCAATCATATCTACATGGTAACAAGTGTGTCCGGCCCCAGGCCGTGGCTACACACACTTACCGTATCTACCATGTCCCTGATATGGATTTACACCTTAAAAGGTAGTATGTGTATTCAGCCCTATGCTTCGACTATACACAACTATCCAATTCTGTCATGCCTCATACATGAGATCTCTAACTCTTAGTTCCATATATACTTAAGACTATAATTACAATAAAAACTTTGAAGTCCCAAATGGAGGACTAAATGATCGAATTTGAACATCAAAATAGGGTTCATTAAATTCCTTTAACAAAGGCCATATAGATCTCTGAGTCAGCTTCGATTTGATATATTACGGGCCCCGTGACTCAACCGGTGCCGAAAGTTAGGTCCTCCTTAAGCAACGCTGCGCATCTTGACTATCCGAAATTCAAGTTTTAACTAAACGGTCACGAAACAGGGTACGGAGATGTCCATCTCAGTCACAGGGGCGCCAGCCTCAGCCACAGAGGCATATGCCTTTATGCAGGGGTGCCTGGCATAGCCACAGAGGTGTGTACCTCTATGCAGGGGCGTATGTCTCTACCACAGAGGCGCCAGCCTTTGTGCAGAGGTGCCAACCTCTGTGCAGAGGCGCCCGCCTCTACAGTTCTGGAACACGCAATTCATAATGAAAAATTATAGAATTTTGACCTAAATCTTAATTTAACTACACTAATTGTTCATATATCATGCATATAACTTCAAACTACTATCAAACTCACTAGAAACTACTACAATCATTCTAGATTTATAATCAAAATCTCAAACCCTGGGTTTCCATATTATTCTCCAATAAATATCAAAACAATAGTTTGAATTTTAAATCCACTCACCAATTTCTCCAGCCGAATCCTTGCTCTGCTTCTTCAGAAATTGAATTCCTTCTTCAGAGCTCCTCTGCTCTTCTTTTTCTTCTTATTTCTTTCTTCTTCCTCCCATCCTTCCTTCTTTTTCTTTAACCTTTTTTTTCTTCTCTGCAGACCTAACTGCTCCCAATTTTTTGTTCCCTCCTCTTTTTTTTCTTTCCTTCTAACTCCCTCTACTTTCTTCTTTTCACTTTAGTCCTTCTAACTTCTACTTAATATAACTCTTTCATTTGTTTATTCACCATAATAATAAAATGACAATAATTTCTCATAAAAATCTGAATCTAATATTATTGAATTAAATGTATATAATTATCATTAACTTAAATAAATCTAGTTTAAGGACACGGATGTTACAATTCTTCCCCTCTAATAAGAATTTCATCCTTGAGATTCTGGAATATTCATCATGTTATTTACTAATAATCTTTTTCTTCACTAAACATCTCAACCACGACTCCAATCTTCAGAATTCCCTATATCACAACTCAATTTAACAATTTTCTCATTTGATTTTGATACTAATCATATACATGTCTCCTACCAATAACGATTATCGGTAAATTAACTTTTATATCTTATGATAAATGAGTTCTTAAATCCTGAACCTCAAAATCACAATTACACCTCATAGAATCAACTTATAACACTATGATTAACATCACTTGGAAACCACAATAATGGAATCACAAGAATTAAAATTTTAAAACTCAACAATATTGCCTAGAAAGATTTACACCCATTATCGTATGGTAAATAAATACTTAGCATTACCCTGATATCATATCACTAGAGATAACACTTTATATATCTCAAACATTTTCTATTTGAAATTAAATTTTAAGCATTCAAATAACCTTCCAATACCACGCTCCTAAGCAGTGGAACAAATATTAGAGTTCATAAAAATATTCATTTTTTGTGTTTTCATTTCACAATACTGGTTTTTCTCATACAGAGCCGTATTACATTCTTGCCCATTTCTCATAAAAGCCATCCTTAGGTAAAATATGTATCCGGCCCTAGGCAACGGATATACATATATCCTAAGAATAGTTTAATTATTCCTCTGTGAATACTAGCTAAGCGAAAACTGTTCTATACAATTTCTTACTAATAGTGACTTTTGCTAGATAAATCGATAATCATAATCAAAGTAAACAGTTTTTTGCTTCATATAATTCAAAACCACACTTACAAATAACATAACTAACGTTATATTAATAGGCTTATCTCATCCTTTAAGGAGTCTATCTTACAAATTAACCATACAGCTATTGCATTATGCATATTTGTTTCTTTCCTGCTCCTTAGCTGTAAACCTTCTAGTTTGCTGAGCACTACCGGCCATGTTAGCTCCATGACCAACAGGACTTTTTTGAGATGGCCCCACATCTGCACTTGTTTCATTTTGCACTCTATTGGGGTTTGGAGGTCTAGTTCCCCTCATTAAGTGCGAAGCACTTGATTCTAGCAATAACTGCTCTTCTAACATCCTCTCAGGACAGTTACGAGCATAGTGTCCTATCTCACCATACTCTTGTGTGTCTACTACAATTTCCTGTATGATAATTTTTGCATTCATCACACCATGACATTCCATATTCTTTCCCAACATTTACTTGTCTTGTGGTGCCATCGATTGTCTTATCGATGTTTGACCTACTTCAGGTTTACTATATCCATCACTTTTAATATTTCCTTTTGAACCCAAAAAAAATTTCATTCTCTTATTCTCATTCCTAATTTGCTTGCTCATTTCCTTTTTCTGCTCAGCTTCCTCTAATTCTTTATCCAATCTTTCTTGCTCCATGGCTTTCTCAACCCAACCTTTAAATGTTGTGCCAGTATAGAGATTTAGTTTACCTCATAGGGATACGTTCAATCCATCCCTAAACTTTTTCACTTCTTATTTTTTTTCTTCCTTTTTTTTATTCTTTTGGGCCAGAGGCCCATTGGGTTTGAAATTTTTTTTTTGCCATTACTTCAATGGGCTCACTTTGTTTGGCCTTTTTATCATCGAGATTTTTCTGATTTCGGAGTAGAACAAAATCGGGTGTCAACAATTTATCCCCCTACTTTTTCAAGAATCAAAATGTAAGTAATGTAATGAGATTTATGGAAAAGCACATGCAAGTATTGTAATGATTCATGAAAAAGCATAATTACAAATAGTGAAAAAAGATTCCAATCTTCGGAGTGAGATGTTTGAAAAAATTTTATTTTTGTTACGCCAACTTTGATGTTCAAAATCAAGAGGATTTTAATTAGAAAGGTAGTCTCATACAGTCAGCCTTAATGTACAAATCAAGAGGTTAGAGACTTGCTGCTATGGTTTTCGTCCGTCATGCTCAGAGTTAACTATCCGAGAGGACATTCTAAACTATCTTCGTCAGCCTTGATGTTAAAAATGAAAAGAATTTTTGACAATAACTTCAAACCATCAACCTTAATGTACAAAATCAAGAGTTTTTCAAAAATAATTTCAAGCCGTCAACTTTGATGTTCAAAATCAAGAGGCCTTTTTTTTTAAAAGAAAATATTAACTTTGTGTTATAAGTTAAAAGCCTTATAGCTACCTCCAGTGTCAGGCAATAACAAATAAAATAAGTCATATAGCCACATCGGGCGTCAGGCAAGGGCAAATGAAATGAGCTATATAGCTACCTCGGGCGTCAGACGAAAAAAAATGAAATGAGCCATATAGCCACCTCGGACGTCAGGCAAGGGTAAATAAAATGAGTCGTGTAGCCTCTACGAGTATTAGGCAAGATCAACAAACATGAGCCATATAGCCAACTCAGGCATCAGATGGGAGCAAATAAAATAAACCATATAGCCACTCCGGGCGTCAGGTGAGGTAAATAAATATGAGCCATATATCCACCTATGGAGTTAGGCGAGGATAAATGAAATGAGTTATATATCTACCTCGGATGCCAGATGAAAGCAAATAAATTGAGCCATATAGCCACCTCGGGCATCATGCGAGATCAATAAATATGAGCCATATATCCACCTCGAGCATTAGGTGAGAACTACATTCTCAAAAATTTTACGGCTAGCCCGCATTTGAAGTAACACATTCAAATAGCACAGAGTTAGTGTATGCATGATCGTGATCTTTGAGAGCTTTCAAAAATGATTTCGATAAACAAAACCTCGTGTGATGTAGAAAATATATATTATCCTATACGTGCATGCATGAGATTTAAAAATAATTTTACAAAATAATTTCATGTATGCATGAGCTGCTAAAGAAACAAGTATTTTAAATGACATTATATGCAATGATTAGCCAAATGCCTCTTCTGCCTAGAGCTGATATTGGGGAATTAGTTTTCTCTCTATCAAAGAATTTGAAGTTAAAAATTGAGTCTATTGGAGACTGCTATTGAAACCAGTATCACAAGATGAAAATAAAAATTATGACTCTTAATGGTTAGATTGAGATGATAATGACAACAAATGCCCCCTTGCTTGATTGTGTTCTACGAATGCTAAGCTTTTGTAAAACTGTCATGATTATGTTAGATTTCAAATAGGAATAGGATATTTTATTTGCCCCCTAGTGAGAGACTCTGTCACTTTTGAAGCTCACATAGTTGTGTCGTAACTTAAAATTATAACCAATATATTTTATATTCCCTTTTTTGCCTAGGCCGTCCTCTTTTGAGAGTATTTGAACCTAGCTGGATCTTTCATTGTTTTATTTAATTTATTTTCTCTCTTTTACTTAGGTTACCCCCTTTTGGTTTTCAACCTAGCTGAGTGGTTGTAAAATCATATCGATGATGTACCGATGTCTATGCAGCTATGATGTGCTCGCCAATGATTGCTTGATACTCGTATTGCTGACTATCTGATGTCTGTGTTGCGACTTTAGCTGCTGATCATATAAATTTACTGCTGATTTTAAAAAAAGTCTATGTCTGACACTCTGTATGCTAATATCATGTTAATCATGTCCATCTTATGTGGTTACTCATTCGTTATAACTGAGCATGCTTTATTATGCTTGTTATTGATCAGCCCTTTGCGGGTTTTATGATAAACTATTTTTTTTACCTTACAATTGAAGAAAATTTTATTTTGAATCTCTGAATTTGGCATCATTGGTGATTAAGAACGATTTATGAAATTAGATGCTGGAAGATAAACATGGTTGGTCCTTTAAGTGCGAGTGATATGGGTAGATGGCGGTATAGATAGGAATTTTTTCTCTCTTCTTTTCCTTATTCCTCCTCCTTCCTCTTTTTTTCTTTTCTTTTTCTTCTTCTTCTTTTGTTTGTTTTTTTTATCCTTTTTTTGAAAAGGGCCAATTTATTTTATGCAGAGGAGAAGCTAAGGTTTATGATGCCCAAAGGAAGACTGAAAGTCTATTTTGATATTTAACCTATTTTATTCAAGTCGGCTTCAATCTCCACTCCAAAGCGGTACAGCTCTTCAAAATTCCTTATTCCAATATTTTTCAATATATCTGTAATAGGTGGAATGCAGGCTTATGCAGCTATGAGCAGTTAATCTGATTCTGTAGGTCTATGCTTCATTTGAGCCAAATTTCCCTCCATCTAGTTAGAAAACTTATGAAGGATTCATTAGGTCCCTGCTTTATATTCTGTAACTCTTGAAGAGGGATCTTAAACTGGTAATTCAACCCATATTTTTTTATGAAGGCTGAACATAGCTCCTTCCAATTCTGTTGAACATGTGTATCTAGAGTGTAATACTACTTAACAACAGCTCTTGCTAATGACATCAAAAATTATTTAATAATTTGCACTTTAGTCAATCCATTAGGCTTCATGAAGGTAACATACTGTTGAAGATGAAGGTGAGGGTCATCTGTCCTGTCATTCTTTTTGATATCTGGAAACTTAACTTCAGGGGTAGTGGTTCCTCTTCCTCCAGATCTAGGTCGGTGAAATTATTGCTGAGCTTATGCTTCTTCATTGCAACTTGCAGTTAATCCATCTGCTTTTCCATATCTTTCATCCATTCTAGTTCAATTGAATCTTCTACTACTTTCAGTTTTCCTTTAAGTGGTTCACCAATAATTGTTCTGGTTTCAAAATCTTCTTCATCAATGGGCATCTTTCCTGTGATTTTAGCAATCATATCTTCGTAAATTTATCGTATCTCATCCCTGAATTTCTTCAAAATCTCTTGCTTGAAAGATTCTATCTTACCAAATTTATCGTATCTCATCCCTGAATTCCTTCAAAATCTCTTGCTTGAAAGATTCTAGATCAAAATTAGACGGTCCTAAAATTTTGTTTCCTTGTAGCTTGGTCTCAAAAGATCGATTGGATTCTTGATATTGGTCGGCCAATATCAAGAATATTGGTCGGCCAAATTACCCTTGATTTACTTTCAAACAGGAAAAGAATTTTGGCTGTAAAATGAATTTTAAACACAAAGAGGAGTGGTATGTATGCATAAAATGCATATTATTTACAAGTATATACACTTATTTATAATTAAGAAGAACATAAATAAGTCACAAAAATGAACCTCTCGACCTTGCTCCTTCCATACACATATTCAATAGTGAGTCTTTTGCCCTAGAATTTTTAGTCTGGGTTTTAATTATCATCGGGGGATAATAAAACTGATGTTTATACAAACCTCTCAAGACGTTTTTAATAAACAAGTAGCAAATCTCATTAATAAAACTAACATCCAACATAACGGCCCATAATAGGAAGGTAAGGCCCAACCTAAAATTTTTAATTATTATCAAACTTGGCTTTATAAATGAGACTACTATATGGCATTAAAACATGCATTTTATGAAGAACTTAGGGGTAGTTGCTAAGCCACTACATCAGCTGAGTCTCGGGTAAGGTCAAAAGTTCCCACAGCTTTATACTTTTTTTTGTCTCCCGACTCAAAGGTCCAAATAACGTACTCAATTATATTTCACTGTGAGTGATAATAGCTGTATATTCTACCACCATATTTGAATGAAATACAGGCAGCAAACACAATAACTATTATCGAGTTATTCGGGACTGTGTGCACAATATGTGAGAATGGTGTAGTGAATGAAAAAAAATAACTAGTTAATTAAAAATAATAAAATACGGAACACTGGAATAAATTTCTCTATCCCTAGTGGAGTCGCCACTATAGGCGGTGGGGTTTAGCGCGCACCCAAGTGTTTGGCAACCACGAAACTGTGTGGGCTCAGGGCCCACTAGGAATACAATCACAAGTCTTTTGGGTCTGAATCGAAGAAAGAAGTCACCACATGGGTGAGATCTATGACACTTTTACAGCAACTGAATCCCATGGAGGGAGCCAGCAACCGTCCTCATTGATTAGGTTCGGAAACTGAGTATAGGCTTTTGAAATGCCCACCCGACCTTACGGTCAGCCTCCGTTTGTGTTTCATATTTTATTATTTTTAATTATTTAATTATTTTCTTAATTACATGCAAATTACAATTGCCTTTAGATAATTTTTAAATTTTACAATTTAGTTCAAGTTTGTTAATTAGTCAATTTTCATGCAATTATGTTTGATTAACAACATATATTTCATTTACAATCACATAACATTAATAAACCACAACCTAAAAATTAAAATGCACACAAAAAAAGAGGGAGAAAAATTAAATACAACCCTTTTTGGCATGCATTAATATAATAAAGCAAATAAAATAAAAAAATTAAATAAGTGGAATCTAAGAAAAACTAAAATCTAAAAATAATAGTTAAAAAGTCCAAAGCATGGGCTTAGTACTTGATTAGTTATCCAACTCAATACTTACAAAAGCAAATACTTAGTCCCATAATAATAATCATAATAAATAAATAAATAATTACAACTCATTAAAAGTTAGCTTCAAATAATAAATGCTAATATGTGCAATAAAAAGAAATATATTAAAAAAAAATCTAACTAAAATCATCAACACTACAATTTGATAAAAAAAAATGAACTAAAAAAATAGAAAAGAACAAAATTTTTAATTTTTTTTTTTGTTATTTACTTATCAAATAACATAATACAAAGGAAATATAAATTATTAAATTAAAACTAAACAAACTATATTACAAATTCTACCAATTAAATTATACAATAATTAATATTCTCAAAATACTACTTACTAAAGTTATTAAAATTAATTCTTAAAACTAAAAAAAAACATTGACACACTAAATCTAAAGTTAACTAAAATATTTACAATATTAAATAAACTAATTACTGAATTAATTAGTGGGTAAATAATTACTTAATATACATATTCCTAGTTAATTTAATCACCATTAATTAATAATTAAATAAAAAAGCAAAATAAATAAAAATATTACACAAAAGTAAGAAAGCCAAAAATTAAAAATTAAAAATTAGCAACTAAAATAAAAAAAATAAATAAAATAGGAACAAATGAAAAAGAAATATCAGAATAACAAATAAAAAAATAAAAAAACAATATTGAGGAGCACTGTTGGCAAGAAAAAAAAAAAGAAAAACAAAAAAAAAAATCGAGGGCAACAGTGCCAACCCAAAAAAAAAAAAATTACTAAGAAAGGGATGGCACCAGCTCCATGATCAGGTGCCACAATATTATTATTATTATTATTATTATTATTATTATTATTATTATTATTATTATTATTATTAGGTTAATTGGTTAAAAAAATCCAAACTTTTACGAGTTGGTGCAATTTTAGCCCACTTTTTAAATTTTGGCATATCTAGCCTAATTTCATAAATTAGTTGCAATTATAGCTAAAAGTTGATTTTGGTAATAAATTAGTTATAATTAGCTCCTTATATTTTGACAGGCTGCAGAAAGACCCCTTACATATTTACATATACCTCCCTAATATTTTTAATATTTAACAAATTAGTTTATATTTTAACAAAAAAAAAAATTAATATTTAAAATATAATTTATTTATAGTTTGTAAAAATTAAAAACTAAATAATATATTATATTAATATAAAATTTAATTATTCACCAATAATATTAGTAGTTTTAAGAAATTAA
>CATIWO010703364.1:0-12949 GCA_949673435.1 Macaranga tanarius | reverse complement strand
ATTAATAATATCTATATTGAATTTTTTAAAATTGAATAACTAATGAACATCAGTATTGACAATGATGAACCTATGTTATTTAAGAAATGAACATACAACAAATGACTAATGAACCTGTAGGTGAAGATTAATGAACCCATGTGAGTCGAGAAAGCGCCGTTAATTTAATATTTAAAAAAAATAAGCGAATTTTTTTATTATGTGGCACACACGCGTTATGGATCCCCGGTCCATATTGCAATATGGACAGGGGTCCATGATATAACAATCCGTTGGAAGAGGATAGGAAGAGAAAGAAGGGAAAGGTTACTGCAGCCCAAGCTCCAATAACTACCAACAATAAGGCTCAAAATATGGCTCCTGCAAGCCATACAAAATGTCAAACATAACATCAAGTGGTTCAGACGTTAATGATATTGTTCTCCCTGAGGAAGATGTGAACCAAGAGTTTATAATGGTTGGGTCTTTTTTAAGGCCCCGCCAGGAGCCATGATTGGCGTTACTTGGAACTGTCGTGGGGTTGGTAACCCGCGGACAATAGTGGCCTTGCGAAATCTTGTTAAAACTCGTCGGCCTGCCTTTATTTTTCTTATTGAAACTTTGGTTCATAATAATAAAATTGAAGAAATAAAGTATTCTCTTGGTTATTCGGGTTGTTTTGTTATTGATTGTGATGGCCAAAGTGGTGGTCTTGCTTTGCTTTGGCAAAATTCTATTTCTATTTCTGTTCTTAGTTTTTCAAAATTTCATATTGATTTTTCTGTTACTGATGAGCTATCTATTATGTGGAGATGTACTGGTTTTTATGGGTGCCCTCAGCGAGCAGATCAGCATCTCTCTTGGGATTTGATCAGAAATCTTAAATCAGCTTTATCACTACCCTGGTGTATTATGGGAGATTTTAATGATATTTTAAGTAATGCAGATAAAATGGGAGGAGCTCCTCAGCTTGAATGGCTCATTAGAGGATTTCAAAGTGCTATAGAGGACTGTGATTTAATTGATCTCCAATTAGAGGGTTATAACTTTACATGGGCTCGGGGAAGAGGGTCTGATAACTTGATAGAAGAAAGGCTAGATAGGTGCATGGTCGATTCTAACTGGCATAATATTTTTCCTGAAGCTCGGTTGTTATGTTTATTGTCTTCAGTCTCTAATCATCAGCCTATTGAACTCTCCACACATCAGACATTCGTTAAGCTTTGTACATACCGTTTTCATTTTGAAAACACATGGCTTTACGAGAGGGACTTTAAGGAGCAGGTTTCGGGTTTCTTGAGGGAATCCAGGTCTGGGGATTTATTAAGTTATTTACATCAGTGTACTGAGTTAATGAGGCAATGGGGTCGTAAGTTCAAGTGCAAGTTCAGTGATGGTATTAAAGAGGTTAAAGCAGAGTTATAAAAATCTTTGAGGTCGGCTAATGACTTACAACAGGCCCGAGTGGTGGATTTGAGGGATAAGCTGAACTCTCTTTTACAGCAAGAGGATGTTTATTGGAAGCAAAGGGCGAAAAAATTCTGGCTGGTTAGTGGGGATTGGAATAGCTCCTTTTTTCACGCTGCTGCATCGGCAAAAAGGAGAAAGAATCAAATCAAGCAGCTTCAGACTGATGTTGACGACATTATGGACTCTTAGGAAGGGATTAAACAAGTTGTTCTAGATTATTTTAATTTCCTTTTTCAGGCAGATGAGGTGTCTGTTTCTCCGAACTTAAGTTATGTTTCTTCGCGGGTGACAAATGCAGATAATGTAACCCTCACCGCTCCTTTTTCTCTTCAAGAGTTTCATGTTGATATTCAAGATATGCATCCGGACAAGGCTCCTGGGCCAGACGGGTTAAATCCGGCATTTTTGGCCAATTATAGGTGCGGATGTTTTCTCTTTTGACTCTAAATGTTTTTCATCTTGTGTTTTCCCTGAGAGGTTTAATGCTACTGCTATAGTTCTTGTTCCTAAAAAGGATGTTCCTAAGTGTATGAAGGATTTTAGACCAATATCGCTCTGTAATGTTCTTTATAAAATCTTAGCAAAAGTCTTGGCAAACCGATTGAAGTAGATATTGGCTAGGATTATTTCTGAGGAACAATCGGCTTTTGTCCCTAGCCGTTCTATTATTGATAATGTAATTGTTGCTTTTGAGACCATTCATAGTATGAAGAGGAAGACTAGAGGCAAGACTGGGGAAGCAGCTCTGAAAATCAATATTAGTGTAGGCGGCGGGGTTCAGTGCGCACCCAAGTGTTCGGCGACCACGGCACTGTGCGGGCTCAGGGCCCACTAGGAGTACAACGTTGGGCCTTTTTAATGGGCTTTGGTTGGAGAATGGAGTCGCCACCCGGATAAAATCCGGGACACACTTTACAGCAACTGGATTCCACAGAGAAAGCCCAGCAGCCGTCCTCAGAGATTAGATCCGGAAACTGGGTATGGGCTTTCAGTGGCCCACCCGACCTTGCGATCGACCTCCGTTTGTATTTTATATTTTATTATTTTTAATTATTTTAATTATTTCTTAATTACATGCGAATGGCTGTTTAATCCAAATAATTTCTAAATTTTACAATTTAGTCCGAGTTTGATTATTAGTCCATTTTCATGCAAATTACCCGATTAAACATTCACGCATCCATAAAAATAAATCATCCAAAGAAAAGGAGGGAGGACAAATGATTACAACCCTTTTGTGCAAATAATTAAATAAAATAAACGAATTAAAGAAATAGGGGGAGGAGAAATGATTACAACCCTTTTGTGACAATAATAATCAAAACAGTAAGCTAAATAACAACTTAAATGATAAAAAAATATACAACTAAAAATGGTACCAAACGCAGAAACTAAACATGCAATGAAAATCCGTTTTATCCAGAAAACATGAATCAGGCAAAATACAATAAGGGTACATTTCAAGAAGACAATAAATCAAGTATAAGACCATTCTGAGTCACAGAGGCGCATGGCTAATTAACGGTCAGAAATTCAAAATTGAGGTGCTACAGTGCAGAGGCGTGCGTGTCTACATAGGGGTGTGCGCCTCTATGAAGGCGCGCATGCAGTCTGGTCAAGAACAGAAGACTAACTATATGCCAATAATTCAAAATAACATATCAAATCAATATGGAAAGACCGAAAACAAACTAATTGCTTAATGAAGACCAAGAATAAATACTCGAACGAATCACGTAACAATTTAACAACAAATAATTAAACAAAATAAATTTTAAAAGAAATGAGTAAAAAAGATTATTATGAAGCTTGAATTGAGCAAATGTTGTCCTCAGATAGTCCAAATTGCTCCTTTTTCTTCTGGTTTAGATTCAGACCACAGATGGTTTCTCTTAGATTTTTTCGGTTTTTTTTTTGTTTTCTTTTCTCTAGTTTTGCCTTTCTCTTTTTTTTTTTCTCATTTTTCCTCCTCCTCTACTTTTTTCTCTCCAGACTCCCCTCCTTTATCCCTCTTTCCCACTCTTTCTTTTTTTCCTCTCTTCTCTCCCCTCTTTCCTCGCCATTAAACTGCCACTAATGGCAGTAAATACAGAACGTGGGACAGTTGTCCCACGTTCTGTATTCTGTGCGTTACTTTTATATTTTTTTTTGCACTCTACGTCACTGAGGCGTGCGCCTCTACTGATCGAGAAATGGGCCTTAAATGGGTCTGATCTAGTTTGGGCTGAAAGCTTTGGTTTATGGACTGGGTTAGGTGCTTTAGGTTTGCCAGGTGGGTTTTGGGCTTTTCCAAATGGGTCTGAATCCAATCCTTCATCAATCTGGGCTTAAGTGTAGACTTTCATCATTGGATTTTGGCCTCGCGGGCCGGGTTGGACCCCATGTCTATATATATATATATATATATATATATATAATCACTATTAACATTCATCCAAGAATAAACAAGATCGATGGCAAGATCAACAACCACTAAACTGGTATAGTATATATAACTAGTGTTCTGTCACAGGAGGGCTAAAAAGGGAAAGAGGGTTATACAAGAATATCTACAAAATGTACACCAAAAATAAATATAACCCATTTAATATATATATATATACATATATATATATGTATGTATGTATACATACATACATATATATATATATATATATATGTATATATATATATATATATATATATATATATAATCACTATTAACATTCATCTAAGAATAAACAAGATCGATGGCAAGATCAACAACCACTAAACTGGTATAGTATACATAACTAGTGTTCTGTCACAGGAGGGCTAAAAAGGAAAAGAGGGTTATACAAGAATATCTAAAAAATGTACACCAAAAATAAATATAACCCATTTACCCAGCATGATGGCCTAACTAAGCCTGGAGAGTACCCCAGTAACTATAATAAAAATACAGTTACTCTCCATCACAAGCCGATCCATAAAAAAAAAGAGAGTCTGGATGCAACTAAGTCCAGGTCAAGGAGACCCGAACTCCCAGTGTGGTCGCATGTGTCACTGTCATAATCATCAAATAGTCATCTAAGAAGTCTTGTCGCTTGATGTGAGTATGGTGGTCCACTACCATAGGCTCTAAAGCTACTCTCGAAGATACTATCGCATCAGCATCATGTCGGAGAAAGTAATGAACCTCCGTCTCCTCTCCAACAACATCAAAAGTCATAGCTATCCAATGAATGGCCATCCTATGTACAATATTTACAATTTATATTTTATGCTGAAAAGAAAATAAAAGTAGAGTGGTGAGTATTTTCTCAAGAAAATATCCAATGAGATCGTAAAAAATAACAGGAATAATCAATAACCGGAATATTTTAAAATAATCAAAATTATTTTCACCTTACTTATAAAATAAACCGTAAAGATCAAATTAAAGAATCATTTAAAATAATTCTTTAAAGATTCAAATCTAGTTTTTCGGAAGTTAAACTTCCTTTTCACCTTTCACATATTTCAATCAAACATTCCATTCTCATTTTATGCACATCACAGTTTACCAAAAATATTCAGGAATAGGTCAGGTTACTATCGATGTAGTGAGTACCAAACAGCACATCGAAGGTTTAATCCAGGTATGCATACTAATCTATATATCACTTGGATTAGCCCCAAAGGCTTTCATGAATCTCGAGTGTTGTCCAAAAGATAGTTATCATATTCATATATCTTATTTCCGTTAATTCCTCATTGTACCCCAAGTACAAAAATATTATTCACTCATGAGTTACTATGTCTTCGGACACAGTCTTATGTCTCACAGAACCCAGCCGTACTCTGGGAACGGTCTTACTATAACCTTTCCTTTTAATGTACACGTGCTCACAAAATCATCACATTTTCATAAATGTTTATATTTCTGACCAAATTAAAACTCTGTATTTACTTCGTAAATTATATATATTATAAATCCAGGTTAAACACTGATTAGAATCAACTCAAAATAGCATTTTAAACCACTAAGGCATCGACACAGTGCAGAGACGCCACCTCTATGCTGACTGAGGTGCCGCCTTATCACTTTCAACTCATTCAGGCGTCGCCTTATCACTTTCAACTCATTGAGGAACCTCCTTATCACTTTCAACTCATTGAGGCACCACTTGAGGGCTTAAAAAGGGCTGAGGCGTTGCCTTAGTGCAATCAGGTGCCACCTCAGTACAATCAGGCATCGTTTGATCGCATTGTTGCAATGTTCAAATTTTTAAAATTTCAACAATAAACTCAAAATCAATTCTAAAACAACCTAAAAATTAGCAAAAAGAAATAAAAAAATCAAAGAATTAAAGAAAAGAAATCTACTCACTAAAATGTAAATTCCTCCCTTTTCTTTTCCTTCTTCGGTGGCTTCTTCTTCTTCCTTTCTTTCCTTTGTTTTCTTCTTCTTATTTGCAGAAATGGCGGTTTAAACCATTTTACCATTTAGTCCCTCAAATTTATCTTTTTCAATTAAGTCATATCTCCAAACTTATTTTCATTACAATTTAGTCCTGAACTAAAATAATTTTAATTATTCGGATGCAGATATGACAATTCTCCCCCACTTAAGAAATTTTATCCTTGAAATTTTAAGAATGGTCGTTTCCAATCTAATTCGCATATGAAGAGAATAGGAACGAATATTGTTGTCTCATATCCTCATCTCCTTTCTATATAGCTTCTTCACGAGAATGATTTTTCTATAATACTTTGACTAAAGGAACAACCTTATTACACAATGCCTTTTGATCACTTGCTATAATCGATATTGGCTCTTCTTTATAGCTCAAATTCTCCTTCAACTCCACCAGTTATTCTTATAATATATGAGAAGGATTACTTCTATATCTTCTTAATATCGACATATAGAAACCATCATGAATTTTAGATAAACTAAGAGGTAGGGCTAATCGATAAGACACCGGCCTAACACGTTCGATTATTTTGTGTGGTTCAATAAACATTGGGCTTAATTTGCCACATCTATCAAATCTCAGCATGCCTTTCCACAGTGATATCTTTAAAAATACTCTTTAACCAATGTCATATTCTATATCAGCTCACTTAAGGTTGGTGTAGCTTATTTGTCTATCTTATGCTATTTTTAAATTTACTCGAACTACGTGAATATTCTATGTAGTCATTTGCACAAGTTCTGGACCCAACAATTTCCTTTTTTTAACTTCCTCCAGTAGATTAGGGTTCTATATTTTCTTCCATACAGCGCTTTAAAAGGTGCCATATCAATACTACTTTAGTGACTATTATTATAAGTGAACTCCATTAATAGTATTTTTTTTTATCTCAATTACCTCCAAAATCTAACGCGCTAGCTCTAAGTATATTTTCCAATAGCTATATAGTGCGTTCAGATTGACCATCGGTTTGAGGATGGAAAGCTATACTAAACCTTAATTTAGTACTTAAAGCTTCCTGCAGACTTGGCCAAAATCGTGATGTGAATCTTGGATCGCGATCTGATAGGATTGATACCGGTGCTCCATGTAACCTTACGATCTTTTTCACATATAGTTCTGCTAATCTATTCAAGTTGTAGCTGACCTTAATAGGTAAGAAATGTATTGACTTTGTTAGACGATCAACAAGCACCTATATTACATCACTGTGATAGGCTCTAAAGCTACCCTCAAAGATACTATCGCATCAGCATCGTGTTGGATAAAGTAATGAGCCTTTGTCTCCTCCCCGATTACATCATAAGTCATAGCTATCTAATGAATAGGCATCTTATGTATAATATTTATATTTTATATTTTATGCTGACAAGAAAATAAAAGTAGAGTGGTGAGTATTTTCTCAAGAAAATACCTAGTAAGTAGATAGAATACAACCCTATCGTAAGAAATGACAGGAATAATCAATAACCGAAATATTTTAAAAATAATCAAAATTATTTCCACCTTACTCATAAAATAAACCGTAAAAATCAAATCAAAGAATCATTTAAAATAATTCTTTAAAGATTCAAATCCGATTTTTTGGAAGTTAAACTTCCTTTTTTCCTTTCACATATTTCAATCAAACTTTCCGTTCAAAATTTCATTCTCATTTTATGCACAACACAGTTTACCTAAAATATTCAAGAACAGGTCAGGTTGCTATCGATATGGTGGGTACTAATCAGCACATCGAAGGTTCAATCCATGTATGTATATCGATCTATATACCACTTGGATTAACCCCAAAGACTTTCATGAATCTCGAGCGCTGTCCCAAAGATAGTTATTATATTCATATATCTTATTTCTGTCAATTCTTTATTGTACTCCAAGTACAAAAATATCATTCACTCATGAGTTGTTGTGTCCAAGACCCAGTCTTACGTCTCATAGAACCTAGACGTACCCTAGGCACGGTCTTACTACAACCTTTCCTTTCAATGTACATCTGCTCACAAAAATCATCACATTTTGATAAATTTTTATATTTCTGATCAAATCAAAACTCTGTATTTACTTTGTAAATCATATATATTATAAATTCGAGTTAAACATCGATTAAAATCAACTCAAAATAGCATTTTAAACCACTAAGGCATCGACACAGTGCAAAGGTGCTGTCTTATCACCTTTAACTCATTGAGCGCCGACTTATTAGCCATTCTGAGGCGTCACTTTAGTGCCCACTGAGGCACCGCCTGAGGGCCTGAAAAGGGCTGAGGTGTTACCTTAGTACAATCAAGCACCGCCTGATCGCACTGTTGTAATGTTTAAATTTTTAAAATTTCAACAACAAACTCAAAATCATTTCTAAAATAACCCGAAAATCAGTTGAAAGAAATAAGAAAATCAAAGAATTAGAGAAAAAAAATTCACTCACTAAAATGTAGGTTTCTCTCTCTTCTTTTGCTTCTTCGGTGGCTTCTTCTTCTTCCTCTCTTTCTTTTTTTTCTTCTTCTTTTTATTTGCAGAAATGGCTGTTTAAACCATTTTACCATTTAGTCCCTCAACTTTATTTCTTTCAATTAAGTCCTTCTCCAAACTTATTTTTATTATAATTTAGTTCTGACCCAAAATAGCTTTAATTATTCGAGTTCGGACATGACAGTTTTAGGGGTCAATATAGGCATATTGGGAAGTAACATAAGTGTGTTAGTTCCTACCTGAGCATATTCAAGTTTATTTTTAAAGATAGAGAATATTAGAACAATCACTTCTTCCTTTATTTCTTTTTCATCTTTTCCGTCATAAGATCTTTCTCTTTTTTCTTTTCATTTTTTTAACCTTCTTTAAAGTACGTGGCTATATTCTTTTTATGCTCTTTAATCACCTTATTGATACTATTTTTTAACGACAATAGATTTTAGTTTGGTATTTTCAAAATCTTGGCAAGTCTCTATTTCTATTCTTGTAAAAAATAATTTTGGTGGCTGAATTCCAAATAGTAATAGTAATATGGGTAAAGCTCTTAATAAGATTATCCCATGAATAATAATTTCACTTGTTCTTTTACCTCCTTTGAGTTATTATTTTTTGTTGGTTGCCTAAGGCTTCAGTTATAACCTGAGCTTGAAATAGACTTGAGCTTGTTTAAATCGAGATTAGAAAAAAATATTAGGCTTAAGTGCTTCCTATTTTGATCGAGTAAAGCCTGAAATTTTCAAAATTCAACTTTACTCGACTTCATTATGCCTCTAATTTTGAGCCTTGACTGTGCAAGGTGTATGCCTAGGGATGGATAACCAATCAGTTGTTCATGTGTCAAAACCTGATATCACTCTTGAAATGCCCACCAAATATGGTTATTGGACCCTAAAATTTAGTGGTTCAGAGTCTTAACTCAATTGTTCTTCATTTTTACACTTTGAGTTATCCAAAGATGGATCTTTAAGTCCTAAACACCTCCAAAATGGTGCTATGCTACTCATAGATGACCTAAAAAATGTTTAAAAAGTGGGTATGGATATTGACTTTAAGGTGTGAATTAAATCACTATCATTTAAATGTTTACTACTTCACTATAAGTTTGCTCTTGAATTGTAATGGCAAAACACTCTTGTGATATAATAAAGGCTGAAAGTCTTTAGATAGCAAAAATCCAGAACCTTTTCTAAAGAACCTTAAAAAGAGACTTGATATATATAAAGATAAGAGAAACGATATTTGTATTTATTTTGTTAGTATTTAGGAGATGTGTATTTATAATGTTACAAACACCATTTCATAAGGACACAACTATTTAATTGAAGGGACATGTTCTTTTATTGAATAGTTACTATTCAAAACTGAAAAGTTCATATTTTTTTTAAATATGCCCTGAGACACAACCGTGTCTATGTCCATGTTTTCAATACACCTTGAGAGATATCTGTGTCTCTATCCATGTTTACCTCGAAAACTTTAGACATTCATAAATTATCCTGAGACAGACACGGGTTCTTACACGCCCATGTTTTAGGTCGACATGCCTATGCTTATTTCTGAAGCATCATCCGGTATAATACTTGGTCAAATGACACGCCTGTATAGTAAACTATGTAGTAGTTAGGTTTTTAAAGAGATAACAAAACACACCCATGTATGATCAAGTCCAGCCTGTGTGCCAAGCCGTGTTGGAGTCTGTCAATTTTGCTAAAATTCACGGAGCTCGTACACACCCATGTCTCGATGATTAGTTTTTATCTAATTAGAATTTTCTTTATATTTTCTTTACTAATCGGAATTTATGTTTAATTAGGAATATAATTGTTTATTTTTAAAGAGTTGTTTTCTTTTAAAATTAGTTTAGGTTTTGGATTACAAGTCTATAAATACTTGTATCAAACATTGTTATTTGAAGTAAGTTGATTGATATTATTCAAATTCTTAATTGAATTTTCTTGAGTTCTTGCGAGAGCTATTTTCTGAATTTACGTTGAGCATATTTCAATTCAAACCTTGATAATTAGAG
The DNA here is from genome assembly GCA_949673435.1 of Macaranga tanarius. Lineage (NCBI taxonomy): Eukaryota > Viridiplantae > Streptophyta > Magnoliopsida > Malpighiales > Euphorbiaceae > Macaranga > Macaranga tanarius. The sequence continues at coordinate 2,587 of CATIWO010703364.1, read as the reverse complement.
GTACTAGTTGTTAGATAACTAGTGTTGCTAATTTCCTTCAGTTTATGCTAGATATATCCTTGAACAATGGTTCTAATAGTTTGTAACAAATCCTAGTTGTTAGATAACTAGTGGGGTGTATCAGTTTGGTATCAGAGCTTTAGCTCTAGTATAAGCTATGTATCCCGAGCATAGTATTTATATTGATAAAAAAATTATTCAAAGTTCATCCGCATAAAAAATTACATCAAGTGATTCAGCCTCAACAAACATCAAGGAAGCCATATTGATCATCATTCATTGCATCAACAAAATTCATGGGTAAGCATTCTATCCCTTGAAAACACATCTTAATCGTATACTTTTGGCTTATTTTCTTTGTTTACCTATCCTACATCATTCTACATCTTTAACCCCTTCTTTTAACCCGTTAATCATCCAAAATTACACCAAAATTCGTGCATAAATAGGCCCTAAATTTCAGACATACCTGATGTGCTATACACGTGGCCATAAAAAAGTATACACACATGGCATGATAAATTTTTCGCAAGTAATATATGAAAATACATATACTCTTATGCACGTACAATATCTATTATCCCAACATCGTGTTCATCATGCATGGCTACAATATACACATAATATCATTACTTAATGTAATATGTCATATGAGGATGAGGATGAGGTATAATGCACCAAGCTCGCCTCTAGCCCACCTGAGGTTACCAATAAATGCAATTTTGAGCTCTATCTAACTATGCCCTGAAACATATAAATGCAAGGAAACGAGTTTAATACTTAGTAAGTAGCTATAAATACAATAGTACACATATACCCATTACATAATTAAGAGATTTAATGAGGTACATAATCACATACATAAGACACATTCTATTGGTCATAATATAGTCTTTCAAACATCTACCAAGGCTACAAACAATCACCATATAGTTCCATTACCATTGTCACTACATCAAGTGCAAATAGGAGTCCAAATGAAGAAGGAGCAAGTGAGCACTAAAATGTTAAGCTCAATTAGAAAATTTTAAAGATAGATTCTACTCAACCTCAGAACATAGAACTTGTAGAGGACTCTTTAAAGTTTCCGTAACATTAAACCACGCCTCATTTGGAGCTCTATAGCTCAAATTATGGTCAAAATATAAAGACAGAAGTGTGCTGAAGAAGGGCTGACTCGTCACGACTCGGCATGCTTGTGTTGAGTCAGCACGGGTGCCAGGAGACATAACTCGACTGACTTTGTCATACTCTTTTGGCCATAACTTCCTTTACAGAACTCGAATTCAAGTGATTCAAAAAGCTATGGAAAGCTATTTCAGAGGACTACAACTTTAATGTTTAATTTGATTGTATAAATTGATAAAAATGCCCTTAAAGTGACTAGTGATGTCAAAGCATATGGCTCTACATCAAAACATAACAATACTTCCCATAACAATATATTCTAAACACACTTAAACTCATTCAAACAATATTGTTGATGTCTCATATACACCAAACCTCATCATTTCAAACAATCCTCTTAATCACAACTCACATTCATCCACATTCAACATATATGCAAATATAATACGATAATGCATGAGTTAGTATCCGGATAAACATTCCTCACATATAACCTTACAAATCAATACCATCACATATATCAACTTCATTTTAGTATGCCAATTTTAAGCATATATAACATACTACAATATTATCATATTACCAAATATATACCAAAAGTATACTCAGTGTATACTCAATTCAACTAAATCCTTCATTCACCACATTATATTCACATTTCACATCTTATACAGTCCCAATTAACATATCATGAATAAACATAAATGCAAGGATACTTATCATGTTCACCGTTCAGTATCCTCATCACTCACAATATATCATTATCAATATAGTATCTTTTATAATGTCGACAGTCACTTAGCCAATCAACATATTCAATAAGTCACAATATCGACGGTCATTTAGCCAATCGACATAATCAACAATTCACAAAGTCGATTAAGTCGATAATCACTTAACCAATCGAATTAATCATATTTCACACTGTCGATGGTCACTTAGCTAATCGACATAATCAACAATTCACGTATATTGACGGTGTGAGACCCGCAACACGTGGCCTCAAACACAACCAACACGTCTCCAAATTAGAAAGAAAATAAAATTCTTCCAAGAACACAACCACATGCCATACACCTACATACTCATCACATAAACTTGCATAGGTATACATTGCACAAAAACATCCAATTCAACCATAATACATGTACTTATATAAATATGGCTTTAAACCACAAGATTATAAACTTTACGAACATTTTATAAAAGCCAAATTGAAAGATTTATTTCCAAACCATTAAAACTCTTTATTTATGAGTCTAGTTTTATATGCAACTTGAATCACTCCATTTGGAAATGTACAAAATAAGTTATGAGATTTTGAACATATAAAGATCATGCATGGCAAATGCAAATCAAAGTGACCAATAAAATGTTTGGACATTTTTGACTATCTTAGAGATGGAATTTGGGAATTTTTAAAACATAAAGTTGTAAAGGACTTTTTAAGGTTTCCATA
>CATIWO010703326.1:0-13442 GCA_949673435.1 Macaranga tanarius | reverse complement strand
GTGGACATTGCCGACAAAGAAATTGATATTAAAATTTTTATGTAATATAAGGATGAACTCGAGCTGTATTAAGTTTTATAATTAAAATATTGTGGTGTAATTGTTAAGTAATACCTTTATCATAATTAAATCCTTAATTATGTATATTAATGATACAGGCGTGACACAAGATTTACGCAAGTATCAATAACTAAAAATGATAAAATTTAACACATACCCACTAATTACAATTCTTGATGATTTGTAACTTTTTAAACATAGTTTTCTCTTGATTTCTCATCGGTTCTTGTATGTATATATATATATACACAATAATCCACAACTTCACTACCGCTTTGCGTCTATTTGGAGAGATGAATTTTTAATAGATTATAGAGATTGAGCAAGAAAATAATGTTTGAGAGTATATTTGATTTCTTTTGAAGAAAATGAGATAAGGAGAAAAAAAAAAGGGAAGCAAAATAAAAAATGGAGATGAGAAAGACAACGTGAAAAAAGAAAAAAAAATAAAAGAGATCGTATTTTATACAAACTCGTGTGGTTATAATTGATAGAAAAAAACTACCATATTTTTGAAAATTTTGGCTTTAACTTAGTCTTTTGTGTAATTTTATCAATTTAATTTAATGTTTACAATATATATATATATATATATATATATATATATATATATATATATATGTATTCAATTAAGATGCAAAAATATAATAAAATATAAATCAGGAATATTTTTTCATAATAAAAAATTTTAAAAATAAAATTTATTTGAAAATTTTATAAATTTGACAAAATTTGAGTTATTTATACAACTTTTATAAGTTTAATTTTAAAAAATTACTATTTATAGAAACATATTGATTTTGAATTTGTAAATAATTTTTATTTACATCAAACGAAAAATTAGAATTTCATGCATATATCTATATCTATAATAAATATACAAAGAAAAGGGGGAAACATACAAATTTACTACAAATTTAATGGTTATTATTAAATAAAAATCGGACAATTTAGTCATTTACTAATAAAAATTCAATTAATTAAAAATGTAATTCTATCTTAATAAAAAATATGTTTCATATTTTAGTTAGGTTGGCTTCTATTTTATTTCTAATAATAATTAAATTAATTTTAATTTTAATTATAATTTAATTGAAAGTATTTTTTATCTAATATAAATAAAATTAGATAATATATATTTTAGAAGTTTTCTTAAATTATTACATTTAATGAGAAAACATTAAAATTAATTAATAATTTTATAAAAAAATTAAGTATAAAATTAAATCATAAATATTGAAAAAATGTTGTATAATTGTTAAAATGAAAAAATTATTAAAATGTTTAATAAATTATTATATTATAATTCCGTCAAATTCCCAATATTAGATTGTTGTATATATAAAATAATACTTCTATTACCTACTAAATTTTATTAAATCAAATTTAATGAGTAAATAATTAAAATTAATTTTGCAATATAATTAATTATAAGAAATATTTAAATAATAAAATATATTATAACTCCATCAAATTCATAACATTAAATAAAATAATATTTTATTATATATTAAATTTAATAGTAGCATTATTGCAAGTTCATTTTCTTTTGTTTTAGTGTGTCTTTACCCTTAGAATTAAAAAAAAAAAAAAACACACGAGAGAAGAAAAAGTGTGAGATCCCACATCGGATGAAAGTGGGTAGTTGGCATGCCTTATATGGGTGCAATGCCCCCTTCCTCCACGAGACGCCTTTTGAGGACAAACCATGAGGACCGTTGCCTGGGGCCGGTGCCAAAGCGGACAATACCTCGTGGGCCGAGTGATCTTGGACTGTTACAAATGGTATCAGAGCCAAATCCTCGGGTTCGGTGTGCCAGCGTGGACGCTGGGGCCCTAAGGGGGGTGGATTGTGAGATCCCACATCGGATGGAAGTGGGTAGTTGGCATGCCTTATATGGGTGCAATGCCTCCTTCCTCCACGAGGTGCCTTTTGAGGACAAAACCGTGAGGACCGTTGCCTGGGGCCGGTGCCAAAGCGGACAATACCTCGTGGGCCGAGTGATCTTGGGCTGTTACATTTTAGCCAAATGTTAAAGAGTTTTTGTTATTAGAGAATGAAATAAGGGGAAAAAAAAAAAGCAATCCTACAGTACTGGTACAGCAAAATAATGTAAAGTATTTAGCTGCAGATCTGGTACAGTGTATTAAACCCCAAAACTGATTATAGTACAGATTAGTTTTAGAAGAGGAAGATCCAGACCAAGAAAAAAGAGCACATTACTGCATATAATTTGACAGACAAACATGCAAAACAGGATTCAGCCATAATGAAGGAACATCAAGGACTTAAAATCTTCACCTTATGCTCTTTCATTTTCCTACATTTTCTATTTTTACTATTAAACTGTAAACAAAGACAAGAAAAAAAGAAGAAGTAGTGGATAGTTATAATTACCAAGAGATAAGGAATGACTCTCTTAAGTAATTAAAAACATTGATAATGATATTATCATTAGTAACAGCATCAATTAGTAGCCCTGGAAACTGCCCATTAATCAAGATTCCTTGCAATAACAGAAACACTTACTAAATTTAAACGCCCATAAACACAATACTTTTTTTTAAAAATCAGATCTCACATTCTGCTATAGTACCCCACTAATCCATCAGGTAATCTAGATAAAAATGATATATATATTTTAGCATTATGGTAACTAATTATCATAATTTCGAACAGGTTTATGAAAAACCTAAGGTTACAATAAACATGAAAAAAAAATGAATGAATTGAAGTAGCAATCATATCATACAACTCTTCAGAGACAGTCATTTCATAAATAATGTGAGCTAAACCCATAAAAAACATTATAATTGGCATCATGTTTCAACGCAAAAAAGATCTAAAGACATTGAAGGTAGCTTGCAAGCTCAGAATCAACAAAACAGTTAAAAAAAAAACAAGAAGAAACATCAAAACTACAGAAGCAAGATAAGAATAAATAATACCAATAGTCCAATAGTAGGAACAATATCCTCCACAGAACTTGAAATGAAACTAACAAGAAGACTGCTTTTACCAACACCAAAATCACCAATCAACAAGATATTGAAAGAAATACCAGAACCACCACCACCATTTTGAGCAGAAGGTGATCCCATTATTGAATCACCAATCCAAAATTAAAAAACAACTAAAAGTTCACTCCTTTTTAATTTCTTTGAATTTGATTTTTTTTTTAAAAAAAATTAAATATTTAAATTCTGTTTCTTTTCTTTTTCTCTCAAATATCTCTGTGTTGTCTCTAATGATGAACAAGACTTTTGGGTTACGTTCTTTTACTCATTCTCTCCTAAAGGTACAGTGAAAAAGGAATCTATCCTATTACGTGTGTGTGTGTGTGTGTGTATATATATTATTTAATGAAAAAAATAAACTTACTTGTTGATTATCGTTGTTTGCTTGAGATTTACCTTGAGCAGATGGTGAACTTTGTGAGCTAATAGTGAAGGTATGCAAAGAGACGTGATTAGATGTGATTTGAGAGTAATGAGATTTTTTTTTTGTTGCGTATACAGTTTTTTAAAATTACGACATTAGACGTGGATAGGGTTTAAAAAAGACGACTGAAATAAACTAAAACGTCGGAAAATCAACCTATTTTTTAAATAGATGACATAAATATTATAAGTGTCGTTGAATTGTCTATAATTTGGGACACTTTTAAATTTAATGTCTCTAATTTTATTTTTTTGTAAAAATGACGACACTTTTTATTAATATTGGTAAATAAATGTTCTAATAGGTCTCTTTTCTTGTAGTGAATTAAGTGCATTAAGGCCTAACTTATTAGTTATTACCTCAAAAAGCATGAACTTTATTTGTTTTTGTTTCCCCCCTTAAGCTTACAATACAAAATATAAATTATTGCTCGAAAGGCCAAAAAAATTATATTTAAATATTTTAAAATTTTATCATTTTATTAAATTTTTTATAATTTAAAGAAAAAATATATTTTATTATATGTGATAATATTTAATTATTTGATATTTCTATTAATTAGATAAAATAAAAAATTTCTAGTAGCTTTGATTAATTAATTAATTAATTAAACCATTCTAAGAATTTCACGTGCGCGCAAGCACGAGTGCATAAGATAAGTTCTTGAAAATTCGGCATTGATCTACGCACTTATAATTATGAAGTTGACTAAACATAAAATATATATATTTTTTTTCAATTAAATTCAACTTTTTTTTTTCAAATAAGGTGGTCATCGATATGTGAACTTTGGGAATTCTTTTTGATTAAACTTGAGTATAAAAATGCATTTTCAAGCAAATTTACTTACCAAGTAATTAATTTGGGACGGACATAGAACTTAATTTTTGAATTATATAATGTTTAAATCGTTGAAATAAAAAATAATGTAAGAATTATTTTTGCCCATTCAAATTTTAAATAAAAATTTTATATTTTATACTGACTTTGAAAACGGAATTGTGGGAGAACAATGCAGTACAATTACAAGCATTGTGTTGTTAGTCGAAATGGTGGAGTGTTGCACCCTATATGGTGAGAATCCAGTAGCGGAAAGTATTATTAACTGACGAGCCAATCATAGTATCATGGGGCACGTAAAATTTTGTGTGAATAAAATTAATTAATTTTAATTTCATAAAAAAAATAAAATACATATTAAATTATTCAATTTTATCAAAAATATATGAAAAATTTATAGTAAAAATAATACAAAATTAAGCAATTATTACTATTTTGTAAGTTATTATGGTAATGTATCATTTGTTGGCGTCTATTACTGAAATTCGCTTAAAATATATGCAGTTTAGTTCGCTGCTATTGTTACTATTTGCGCTCGTATTTACACATAGAAATAAATATGGACATATAAAAATCTAAGATATAAAAGTAATTCTAATATCATATATATGAGAAATATTTAAATTAATACCATTATGCATGACCTATATGTCACAAAATTTGTAGATGAATGCTTCACAAAGAGAGTAATTAATGATTTTGAATATGCAGTCAGTAATTGTGTAAAGATGACAATGGACATCACTCTTTAAAAGTGAATTGGATTAATTATCAAATACCTAAAAACATGGACTAGCATGCGTGACTCGTCTTCATTATTATTACTTGACATGCTATCTTATCATCTCAAGAAATTATCTTGGTGCATTAAAATGGTTAATGGTTTATACATGAGGACAAGAAAATTATCAATTTTTGAGAAAAAAAATGATTGTATGGTTTGAAGAGAATTGAAAAATTAATTAAACTAAAAAAAATTCTATTGTGTTTTAGTATTTGACTTGTTAGAGTCATACCTAAAATTAGGTTGAATTCTACTCAAGCCAAAAGAAAAAAAAAAAGGAACAAACAAAAAATTGACAATAAAACATCAAAAAGAAAAAAGAGTCAACGAATCAACCATATATAGTTTCCTTTATTTAATAACAAGTAAACTTATACAACTTTAAACTTCGTGTTTATAATATATTTCGATTGTTCTAAGCAAATAGCTAGGTTGGCATTTTTTAAAATAAATAAGTTGACATAATTAAAATATATTGTAATATACATATTATAACAATTGAAAACAAATTCATTTTATAATTAAAAGGATTTTGAAGACTTTGTAGAAGTTTTTTTTTTTTGTTTGGTAATGTTTATAGAAGTTTTTAGAAGACAATTAAAAATGATATACGTGCTACCAATATTTGTTGGTTTAAGTAGTAAAAATTTTAAATTCTCTAAATTAAAATTTTATATATGAAAAAAACAGGTGTTGGGAGAGCGCTACTGAATATCGAAAGCATCAAATGTAATTATTGATAATTTGACATTTTCATAGAGCATCAAATGTAATTATTGATAATTTGACATTTTCATTTATATTTATTTATTTTTTTTTATCAATTTCATTTGTAATTACGTAACTTTAGTCGGAGTTTTTATAACTACCAAATATTGAAAGAACAATGCTAACAACATTCATTTTGAACACTTTCTTTTTAACACTTGCTTTGTCATTGGTTTACCTTAGTAATTTTTCTTATTATAAAAACTTATTACCATCAATATAGGTAAATAAAATATAAGTTTATTATGGGAAATAATCTTTTAGTTTGCCTATAACAAAGATAATCAATTTTTTTAATAAAAAAAATAATGAAATAGACCAATAACAAAGCAAATGTCAAAAGAAATTGTTCAAAATGAGTGTTGCTAGCATTCCCCTCATATGTAATATGTAATTATGGAGAATTCGATATTTTCATCTATAATTACTATTTTAAAAAACTAAGTTTCCACAATAGATTTTAGAAATTAAACATTTATTTATTTGGTTGAGAATATTTTAAAAATATTATTTTTGACAAATTAAATATGAAAATTTTATATTCCCAAATCATTTTAATTTAAAAATTCATTTTTTTTTGAAATCTAAATTCAACTTTTTAGAACTTTATTATTTTTGACAAATCAAATCCGGAAATTTTACATTTTCCAATCACATTTTCATACAAGTTTACAAACTAAATGCCATATATATATATATATATATATATATATATATATATATATAGAGAGAGAGAGAGAGAGAGAGAGAGAGAGAGAGAATGAAAAGTAATTTTAATAAACTAACGCAATTAACTTCTTAAAAGCAACAAAAAGTTTTTAATTAAACTAACAAAAAGGAAAAACTTAACTTGTTGAGCTACTATTTATGATGGAAGCTCCAAATCCATGAAACCAAAAGAAGGCAAATTCAACTAATAATGTGGGGCGGTTACCTCTCCCCCACCATCAATGCAAATGGCTTCGATGGCTGCTTCCCGTTTCATACTTCTAAGAAAAAGTTATTAATTAGATTTATAATTTTGCTATATTCTGATTGTATGTATTTAGGTTATTAAATTATTATGATTTTGTAAAAGAGTGTATTTTATTTCTAACCCGTTGTAAGTGTGTTTATGTGTATTTTGTATAATTCATAAAAAAATTATAATACACCCTGCTACACAAAAACCTCCCTAACAAAATAGTGTTGTACCAAAATCAGCTCCGAGAGATAAGCACAAAATGGACAAAATACTGCTCGTAAGTAAGTTGTAACCACCAACAAAAATGGAAAAAAAGAAAGGAATAAAGATGATCTTAAACAGATCAGCATTAAGCCAAAGAATAATAATAATAATAAAACTGAAAAAAATAATTTAAAAAAAATCCAACTTGATTGCTTGCAATGCAACTACCAAAAAATTAAGTAAAACAAAATAATAATCATTAAGATTGGACCTTAACTTAACTATAGCCTCCATAGATTAGGGGTATAATACCTCACTAAAATCATTAAAAATTCAGTTAACATAGTAATATTGTATGTTCGAGAATTCACATCACATGCTTGAGTGTGCTCTATTTTTATAGATATGAAGCATCCTCCTTATATATATATATATAACTCTCTAAACTCCAAAACTAAACTTATATAAGCCTCTTTCTCTATACATAGAAAGATTGTAGGGTGCCAAATTCTACTCTGTATGTTACTATATAGGTAACAGTTTCCCATAAATAAATAAATATTTGCATAGAAGCAGCAGGCAGGGTTATTGTAAAGTTTCATCCTTGGATCTGTAACTAAGGCGGTTTCTGGGAAACTGAGGAATCTGTTGTTTATTATATAATCTAAAGCCTACCCATTTCCCAGAATTCTGCAAGAAATTATGGGTCGGTCTTGTTTTCTCAAGGTTCTTCTTGTTTTGGCTCTTCTCACTCTCTCTGTTCCTCATGGTATATTATTTCTTTAGTTCTTGGCTTCTTTTTATGTTTATATTATATAGAACTTCTGCTGTAGGAATAATCTTTTTTCTTTTTGATTCTTTTTTCTGGTTCTAACAGTTTTTTTTGTGAATAATTTTTAAGGATTTGGCAGGAAAATGATGGAGACAGTTGAGGTTGGAGATTCCTATGTTCAAGCAGAGGTTTGTTTTCTCTTTAATTTTGTTTAATTCCATTTATTTATCATAATGGTGATGATAGAATGTTTTTTTTTTGGGTATATATATTTTTATGAAATACAATTTTGGAGGCTATTAATTAGGTTTATTTTTGTTCTGTGTTTGTTTTGTGACAGGAAATTGCAGGAAAATCAAGGGAGATGATTGAATTATTGGATTATCAATTGGATCCAGGGCCAAACACTAACCCAAAAACTGGCTTTATAAATAGTCCTCCTCCACACGGCAAATAGAGATCAAATTAAGATAATAATAAAAAGAGGATGTTGGATTTTTTCTGATTTTCCTTTCTTTTATTTAATTTGTTGTTTTTGTGAAACAAAGAGGCTTGAGGAAGATTACTTATGGGCAATATGTTGATCAGTGTTGTTTGTCAAATTGTAAACTGTGAATAAGATGCTTGAATGCTTGATTTTGTCAAATGCTGAGTACAAAATCTTTCTTTGTTTGCTTCCTTATATTCTGATTCATGCCTTTCCTTTTTTTAAACAAAGATAAGATTAATATGTTAGTTTGTTAGCTAAGGAACAAAAAGATAGATTATTATCATTTCGTAATATTACATTTATCCAATTCAAATATCGGAATAATCAGAGTTCATGTGACTATTATAAACTAGACTATTATAAATTAGAAATATTAAATGAAAAAAAAAAAATAGAAGAACTCCTAAGTTTAAAGGAGCACTTGCTCAATGGTGAAGTTTAATGTCATTAAGCCAGATTCACCTCCATTGCTACTCATACATTCTCCAAAATTTTTCTTTTTTTTTTTTTAAATTGTGAGCAGCCAAGTGATTAGTGCTGCTCAAGTCATAAGATATAGTTGAGGATTTCATGTACCTATTTTTGTGTTGTCTGATGAAAAGCCTCATCTTTTGGAGCAGATTGATTGATAATTGCTGCTTGAGCACATATAGATGCTTGTTAGGAGGACTGGATACTGATTATGCTATGTACTTTAACAAGCACCATCGTTGTAGTCTTAGGCAGTTCTGTAGTCTAGTCAGCTGCATCTTCTAAAATGTCGAACTAGCTTGCACATTCAAGGCCTGGCCCTGTCAAGTTTTTGAACTCTGGGCCATAAGATTCTGTATGGGTTTGATAGTCATGAACAGAAATGATTAGCCTCTGATGTCAAGTAAAGATGTGACCCAATCCCACAATTCTATTTAGCTCTACTACATTATACACCTCCGCTAAAATATCAACACATTAATTTATGGATGTGGTGATATCAAAGTCCAATTCCATCAACCCCACTAAAATAGTGGGGAGTTTCACTATTAAAAAAGAAAACTAAAATGCTCTATTTTTCTTAGAGCAATGCGTCATATAAATATTTGGACATTTTTACACATGGTATTAATTTTATATTTTCACTATATAACTATTGTTTATTTGTTAAATGGCGCGTAGTGTCTCTGTACCGTGTATGAGTTAATTATTGAAAAAGGAAAGCCAACCTCTCAGTCGACTTTATTCATTAACTTAAGTCAAAATTCAATCAATTTACTAAATAAAGCATCATCATGTTCTCCTCCATTGATTAATATGTTAAATTTAAGATTAAATATAAGTTTTAAAATTATATATATTTTATTTTTTTTCTGCGTTTTAATTACATTCAATTATTTAGCATGATCACCGGAAAGATTTTATTTTTTCTAAAAATACATTTTTTAAATATAAAAATGCTTTATTATTATTTTTTATTGTTTTAAGCTTTTTAATAGTCAGTCTTTTTTTTGAATAATAATAATCAGTCTTTTATAATGGTAAAATAGGTTTGATATAATTTTATACACACTAATTTTTTTTTTCTATAATAAAATTGAAGAACAAAACTTAACTTCCCACTTACCTCTCAACTTCCCACTTACCTCTGCATTTATAAAACTATTCAAACTTCAATTTTAATTTATTTTAGTTCAGAAAAAAAAAAAATTAAACTTGAATAATTCCTCCAATAATAATTCGTCTTTGCCTATATACTACATTTTTTTAAAAGAAAAGAAGACCAAAATTTAAATTTCCAATTACAAGTCAAGACCCATATATTCTATCACTATTATCTAAAAAAATAGTAGCACAAATTGAACATTCATAAGGAAAAAGATGTGTAAAACCAATTAACATGACAACATGACATGAGTTGAACATTCATCAGGAAAAAGATGTGTAAAACCAAATAACATGGCATGAGAAAAATAGAAGAAAGGCATGACTAGAATTTTCATGGAAATCATCATATAATAAATAACTCAATCCAGATCCAAATTTCCTTCATTCAACTTACAATTGCACTTATAAATATATAACAGTAGTGTAAATTAGTGACTTGTAAAAATTTTCAGGATTAAAATTATAGCTGAACGTTTCCCACAAGTTTCAACAGATTGACCAATTTAATATTCTAACTTGTTTATAGCTCCAAAAAATCTCATATCATATCATAAATTTGGTAGAAAACTGCATGGAAAATGTATTGAGTGGGACTTGGAAATTGCCAAGAAAAAAATAATAATAATGCGCAGCCCATAATAAAGAACTATTCTTCCAAGAAACTTCGTGTCAAGTTAAATATTTTGCACTATTCCTCCACACAGATGAGACAGCGAAATGGCAGGCCAACCTGATACAGACACATTTTCTTATTACAAAAGACTTCCAATTAAAATTTCCAATAATGTAGGAGTACAGAAATTTCCTCTTACATGTCAATTCTTTCTCTAATAATATCCCTCAAAGAAAATTAAGAGGCCATTTCTTGTATTACACCTTCATAGACCTGGCTGCCTCCTTACTGCACCTTACAAGCACTTTCCTTAATCCTTCTTTACCGCCTTTGAAAGCTGACCTCCCTTTCCATGCATTCCTCCAGGCTCCACCCTTTATATATTATATATACTTAACCAAATCTTTCATTTCTCAATGCCACAAGTTCCCGCAAAAAACATTCTTTAGGCCCTTAATTCTTTTTAGAGTTTTCTTCAATTCTTGATTGATATATACATAGAGTTTCATTGATATATACATACAGTTGATCATGGGTTTATGTCAATTGTTTTGGCTGACGCTAACTGTTGATATATTATGTAAATTGTTATTCAACAAGGTTAATGTTTGTTCTATTCAGAAATTTTTTTCAAGATTCTGGTTCTCCCTCCAGTCACAACTTGCCTCGAAGGGCTGGGAAGAGAGCATCAAGAATCAAGAATCCGAGTTGCCAAACCAGCAGTGTTTCGACAACAAGAAGGATGATGATAAGAACATCATCTGCAGAGAAGATGTGGAGAGTTTGATGGGAAATTTAGAACTTTTTTGCAGTGAAGAAAGCGAGAAGCTTCAGGATTTGATGGGTTTCGATGACCTTTCGCAGCTGTTTGACGAAGAGGAGCCAAGCTTAGAGGAAGTTAAGGAAACTTTTGATGTGTTTGATGTGAACAAAGATGGGTATATTGACGCAGAGGAGCTGCAGAGAGTTCTTCAAATATTGGGATTAAAGGAAGGAGTTGAGCTTCACAGCTGCAGAAATATGATCAGAGCAGTTGATGAAGACAAAGATGGAAGAATAAGTTTTCATGAATTTGTGAAATTCATGGAGAACATCTTGTCTTGAATTCTTGATTTCTATATTCATATAAATACTTTTAAAATTTATAAAAACATACATTCTTTTTTACTGTTTTCTTTTGTTCTTGTTTTGGTTCTATATGTATATTTGGCCTTTTCATCAGCGATTTTAGATGAATATCTCATAATAATAATAATCACAAGTGCTCTGATCATTAACTTGTATAAAATTTCATAATTATTGACATCTCCAACAAGCTCAGCATCCTCAGATTGCCATAGTCTCAGCAATCTGTAGTGGCAAGTACTTTGGTTTTTGCTCAATAATCTGCACAAGAACAACACCCTTATCCTGAAAATAGTAGAGACAATTGCCATCTCTAGTTGATGACTGAAGAAAACAACATTCTTTACAGGCACAGAGTCTTCAGTTTTAAAAGAAAAGAAAAAGGGTATAGGGCCTTGTAAAGTCCTCAGCATCATCAGGTTTTCATGACAGCAATGCTTGTAACCAAGCTTTTTGTACCAGAACTAGAGATCACTATGAAATATTACATAGGGAACAATTCTGGGTTCTCACATATGCATTGCATTCAACATCTTGGTGAAGGTGTACACTTGCTAGTTTACTCTCAAATCCCTTTTACACAAGCACAATTCTAAAGAAATAAACACTAACAAAAACTACGCATTTTGTGTTATCCTCCTTAAAATGGGTCTAATTTGGCCGAATTGTGCATAATTTTAAAATGATATATTTTAAAAATTAAATTATTGGGCAACCATGACCAATACATTGTTGCGATTAATTAATAGGATTGTTAACGATATTTAAAATTAGAATTTGATTGAGACAATTTTATTATTTTTATTGTTATATGCAAGTCAAATTGAATTAGTTATAATCAGTTAATTAATTCTGGTGATCATAAATTTAGGAAAAATAATATTGTTTTATTTATAAGGAGGTCATAAAATTAAGTATTGATTGACTGCACAATACGAACAGTTCTCCCATTTTAATCGATAACAACAGAATTCAAACTTTGTACCTAATAATGCATTTAAAGAGAAATTATCACTTGAGTACTCTCTGTTAGCTTAAAAAAAAAACAATATTGGCAACTATCATTTCTATGCACTAATGTCCAGATACATAAAGCCTACTTCACTTTCAATATCAAATGTAAAAGAACGTCATTTGTATATTCTTTTTTAAACAAATATAATTATGTGTATGTTAGTATATTAGTAAGGAAGGATGATATATTTATCTAATCGGAATGGACCATCACACTCGCCAAATGATAAAATTATCTCAAAAATTAAATTTTTAAAAATTCAGAAAAGATCTCAAATTTAAAATTTCTGACTCAATGAGGTGAGGCTTATCCACCCCAGTCGAGGGAGTTATAATTGAATTATTTGAAAAGATATATTTTATTGAATTTTAAAAGTTCATCAAAGTACCCCTTCCTTGGTTTCAATTAAGCCAATCATATCAATAAAATAGTTAATTTAATGTTATTCCTATAATATAACAGAGGTGAAGTAGAGGAGGAAAAACCTACTAGTTCTTTTCAGAATTGGCATGTGCTAAATAAAGGGGTGGGGTAGGGGTGTTCATAGGTCGGTTCAGTCGGTTTTGGGCTGTTTTTCTGACCGAATCGAAATAACTGAATTTCAAGAATATAGAACCGAACCGACCGAATTATACTGTAGAACCGAACCTATTTCGAACCGAAATTTTCGGTTCGATTTTCGGTCGGTTCGGTTTTATGGGTTTTAACTATTCAAATTTATAAATTA